>PVKH010003471.1:15023-25098 GCA_004027955.1 Chaetophractus vellerosus
CACTTTGAAAGTCTGGATCAACATCAAATAAAAATATTGATTTCTAGAATCCAACTTTTCTTCTGTTTTGAAAATTGAAATATATGCCCAATTTTTAGGTTTTTACATCTCTTCACAACCATTTGGTAATATAAAGTATTTATAATTTGGATCCAAGTGTGGCATTAAATGTAGATGCTTAGAATCTGTAGCTCCTTAGTGAAAAAAACTACTCAGTTTCTCCAAACCTCAGTTTTATTATTAGTAAATGGAAATAATAAAGTTATGGAATAAATATATGCAATAAAAATATATTATATCTAAAGAACTTAACGAACTTACACATAAGAAGTATAAGGTTTTAGTTGCATATGTAGCATTACCTTCCAACAAGAGTTAGACTGTTTCCACCAGCCCAAAAGGTTTCATCATCACAGATGGGTCTCTTTTGTCCTTTCCCAGTCAATAAACATGCCCAGGGACAAAAGCATTTTTACCACAGATTAACATTGCTTGTTCTGATTTTAATGTAATGGAACCAAATAGTTTATGCTCTTTTAGTTCTGGTTTTCTTTGTTCAATAAAATGTCATAATGTTTAAGGGATTCATTCATGTTGTTATATGTATGAGCAGTACCTCCTTTTTTATTGTTGAATATTATTCCATTGTATTAATATACTACAATTTTTTTGACAGAGGATCTTTCAGTTTGGGGCTACAGTTGCTATGAACATTTTTATACAAGCATTTTATGAATTATATGCTTTCATTTTCCTTAACTAAATACTTAGAAGAATACTTTCTTGATCATAAGATAGAGGTATGTTTGCATTTTCCAAAGTAGTTGTACAATTTTGTGTATCCACTGATACTCCTCAAACAGAGGAAACTCTTTGAAACAACTGATAAAATGGAAGTCCCAACATAACCATAGCAATAAACATGATACATGTCAATGACTTATACCCTTATTATTAAAAGGCAGAGAGTGACAGAATGGATTTAAAAATATCCAACTATATAGTTCTTATAAGAAACATACTTTAAATCTAAATACACAGGTAGGTTTTAAGTTAGTGGACAGAAAAAGATATATCTCACAAAGTGTTAACATAAGAATGATGAAGTTCCTATATTAACATTAGATAAAATATATTTAAAAACAAAATTTATTATAATTGATATGAAGGCCAATACAACAGCAATATATAATAATCAAATATATTTATGTACCTCAAAATATATGAAGCCAAATTGACAGAATTAAAGGGAGAAGGAGGGAAATTCCTTAAACATAATTGGAGAATTTAATAGCAATCTTTAAGCAACAGATATAACAAGCACTAAGATAATCAACAATACCAATACTTCCTACCACATTGACTCATGATATGCACTGAATGACTACAAAAACAAAATTCACACTATTTTCAGATGCATATGGTATATTTACTAATATATAACATCTATTGGAACATAAGAAAATTTAAATAAATTTATGATTTAAAATGCAGAGATAACATTCTTTGACCACAAGAATACAAATTTCCACAATGGGAAATTTAAAAATCAACAATAATAACATAATTAGGAAAACCTCAAAATTTGGGCATCAAACAACACATTTATAAATAATCCATTAGTAAAAGAAGAAATATTAAGGGAAATTAAATATAGATATATTTTATCTTTATACATATATGTATATATAAACTGGTTATAATAAAATGAAACATATGAAAATTTCTGTGATGCGGCTATAGCAGTGTTAGAGGGAAATAGTCTGTGCTAGTTAATTAGAAAAGGACAAAGATCTGCATTCAATAATCTATTTTCCCACATTGAAAAATTAGAAGGAAAAGAACAAATTATTCTCAGAGTAAGAAGAAAGGAAATAATAAAGATAAAAGCAGACAGCATAGCAACAGACAATGAACAATAGAAAAAATCAATTAAACTGGCTCTTTATAAAGATTTTAAAAAGATGAAACTTTAGGAAGATTTATCAAGAAATGAGACAGAGATATGGAAAGAGAGGGAGAAATAATGAGAGGAGGAAGAAGGCTAGCAGAACAGATCATGCAGTCCTTATAACAGTAATTAGGAAGTATTATGAACAACATATTTCACAATTTAAATAAAATGTCTTAGAAAGGCAAAGATTAGCAAAACTGACTGAAGAAGGTAGAGAAGACTTGAATAGCAAGATAATAACTTAAAAATTATAATTTTTATTTACAAATCCTACAACTCACATTATACTGAATGTTGAAAAGCACAACGCTTTCTGCCTAAGATCAGAAACAAGACAAAGATTTCTGCTTTCATCACCTGTATTCCTGATGACTGATGGGCCTCACTAGGATGACAAGAAAGAAAAGAAAAAGCAAGAATATTGTAAAGGAAAAAACAAAACTATCTGTATTTGCAGACTTCATAAACATGTACATAGAAAATATGAATGAATCTGTACAACAGCTACTAGAACTAATAAGTAAATGTAGCAGTGTGGCAGTTTGGCATTTTTTATGAATTCCAAAAATAGATACTGGATTATGTTTGTAAGTTGGTCTGTATCTGGGCATGATTAAATTATGATTAGGGCTTTGATTGGGCCACGTTAGTAGCCCAAAGCTACACCACAGAGCAGAGGAGCTGAGTTGGAGTTTTCATGTTGAGTTTTGAGCTGAAGCCCAGGAAGTAAAACACAGGAGAAGAGCACAGAGGAATAGAGATGGCTCCTTACACATGGCAGAAGCCCTGGAGAGAGACAGAGCCATTTGCCTGAATAGCCTACAGCTGGCCTTGTGGAGAGAGCACAGCAGCTGAGCACAGAGAGAAATGGAGCCCCTGGAAGAGGAGAACCCAAGAAGCCTGAACTCTTGGCAGATGTCAGCAGCCATCTTGCCCCAACACATGGCAATAGACTGGTGAGGTAGGTAACTTATGCTTTATTGCCTGGTAACTGTAAGCTTCTACCCCAAATTAATACTCTTTATAAGAGCCAACAGATTTCTGGTATTTTACATCAGCACCCCTTTGGCCAACAAATACATAGCATACTCAAGGATACAAAGGCAATTTGCAAAAATCAGTTTTATTACTATATTATTGCAAAGAATAATGATAAAGTGAAAATCACAAAGCAATATAATTTACAACATAAAATATTGAAGAATAGATTTAACAAAATATGTACAAAATCTGAACTTGGAAAACTAGAAAAACTTGCAAATGAACACCTAAATAAATGTAGATTGGAAATGTATTAGAAAACTCAATATTACTAAAATGGCAATAATTTCCAAATTGATGTATATAGATTTTATACATTGCCAATCAAAATTATACAGAAATAATTTGAAAACATTTATAAGGTGGTACTAAATTTTATATGGAAGAGCAAAGGACTTATAATAGGCAAAACCATTCAGAAAAAGAACAAAAAGGTGAAAGGACTTATATGACCTGATCTCAAGTCTTATTATAAATCTGTTGTATTGACATAGGATAAAAATATGGAACACTGAAACAGATTAGCTAGACCAGAAATAAACCCACACAAATATTGTCCATTAATTTATGACAAAGATGCCAAGGTAATTCAGCAGAGAAACAAGTGCTAGAACAACTAGTTAGATGTACAGAAAAAAAACCACAATCTTACCTCACAGCACATAAAAAAATTATGGTAAATGGTTCATAGACTTAAAACATAAAAGCCAAAACCATAATACTTCTAGAAGAAAGGATAGGAGGAAATTTTTGTGATAATGGGTTAAGCAAGATTTCTTAAACATGACCCAAAAATCATATAATGAAAATGATAAAAACAACTTCAATACATATTAAAGGTTTGCTATTCAAAAGACACAATTAGAAGAACAAAAAGGCCACCCATGGACTGTGAAAAAAAGATTTTCAAAGCAACAGTTTGTTTCTGGCATATATAAGGAACTTTTCAACTAAATAATGAGACAAAGGACCCAATATAAAATAAACAAATATTTGAACAGATACTTAACAAATAAGTTATAGGGATGGCCAATATGACTTATTCTCAACACATGAAAAGATGCTCACTATAACTTATCAGGAAAATGCAATTTAAACCCACAAGTAGATAGTGTCCCCCCCCAAAAAAAAACACACACTAGAAGGGCTAAATTCAAAAGACTAGAAAGTATTGACAAGGGTAAGGAGGAAATGAAGCTTTACTTATGGAAAAACATTATGGCAGCAAGTTATAAAGTTAAACACCCACTTACTAAATGACCCAGCAATCTCACGATTAGGTATTTCCCCAAGAGAAATGAAAATATATGCCTTCACAATGCCATGTACACAAATATTATAGCCGCTCTATTTTATTCATAATATGTAAAAACTGGAAACTACTCACATCTTCATCAACTGAAGAATGAAAAAACAAATCATTGTAGACTCAAAATAAAGAATACTAAAAACCAACAAATAGGAATAAAACATGGTTGAATACCAAAACTATTTTGTTACGTGAAAGAAGTCAAGCAAAAAAGACTACATCCTGTATGATTCCACGTGAAGAAATTCTTCAAAAGTCAGAACTTTAATTATAGGACATCAGTTGTCTAGGATTTGAGGTCAAGAAAGGGCACTGACTACAGAGGGGTACAAAGAAAATTTTAGAGTAATAAAAATATCCCATAATTTTATTATGATGTATTTAAATGACTATATACAATTACCAAACTGTACACTTAAAAGGGTGAATTTTGTTGTATGTAAAATATGCTTCAATTTCTTAAAAGTCTGATATTTCATTGAATTGCTTTGGTTCTGACTGGATCTGGTAACTGTATCAGAACAAATCAATAGATTGATTTGAGGCTATTTTGGACTAAGGCAACTGGGCTTTCCTTGAAAAGAGTCAAGATCATCATATTTGGGTGGTCTGAAATTAGGGGAGCACATGATCCAGTAAGTGAAATATTGGGTGGGCCTCCAGAAAAGGCAGCATCATTCAGACACTTAGGCAAATTCTGCTTAAGCTATAAACTTACCTGGCTCACACCTGGTCCATAATAGTTAAACAGGAGAATACTTACTGCACTGGGCATAAAAACTTTTAGCAAATTATATGAATTGATAAATGGATGCTGGATAGCCAAAGACACGCACACACGCGCGCGCACGCACTGAGGAATAAGAGTCACATCTGTAGATTATCACAGGGCCTTAATACAAAGAGCATTAGACCACTGACTGCTACTATACATTGACATAAAAAGAACTGAAAGATGGACATCTTTTTGTGTCTCTGAGAGAATACAACCCTCAGGCAATCATAGCCAGCACCTAATATCAACAACTGTCATTCATTTACGTAGAGGAATAAAACCTCATAGGTATTTTAGATCCACTTATCCTCTGATTAAAAGGTATATTAGAAGGACCTGAGGGTGTGGATTTTTTGAATAACTATCTGTGGTTATAGTCATATCTCTGGGGGAAGTTCTGCTTCTTCCCTTACTCTGAGAAAGAGCAATGCTGGCAAAGGCCAAATCAGGACACAACACTAAGCGGGGAAGTGTTTTTCAGTTTGTGGAACCAAAATTTTAAAGTCTCAAACCTGGCATTGTTGCTTTGGAATTTTCTTCTTGGTCATCTTCTTTCTCTTTTGAGATTTCTTTGGCCAGCTCCTTGCTCCATTTCTTAGTTTCTATTTTGATGATAAAAAATTATGTAGTTTAGTTTTGTAATTGTTCTTTATTTAAATATCTTAACCTTGAGGAGACAACTAACATACATACGGAAGGCTAGGCCTAATAAGTGTCCAAGAAGTAATTTTGACTTTGGCAAAGTCATAACACATCCTTCATTTGTCGTTGGAATTTTCACCCTTTACTATTTTCTTTCTGTACAGTCTTCCTAGTCCTATTATAGGATATTTAGCAGTAGTTTACTTTTAGCATATCAGGAAGAATCTGAGGATGTTTGTATTTGTGGGAATATGACTTTTAGAAGAATCTATTCCTGGCTTTGGCCTACAAGGGAATAAACTACCTATTATAAGGTGGAAATAACAATTAATTGATTAAAACTACTGACATTACATATCAAAAACAGTTTTTAAACCTGAGTCTCCTTTAAGGGAGAGCAGTTACCCTCCCTTCTTTCCTTTATTATTCAATAAAAATTATTAAGTGCCTGCCTTGCATGAGAAATGCAATTGCAAAATGCTTAATATTATACATATATTATTTCTAAGATCACAACTCTGCAAAGTATAGATTACCCTCAGTTTAGAATTTTTATTTAAATTAAGAGTCAGAGTCAGAAAACTGAAGCAATTTTTCCCACCAACACACAGCATAGAAGAGAGATTGGAATTTAAATCTTAATCTAGCATTCATAGGATGAAATGACCATCAAGCCCCAAAGTGCATCCACTTCATGTTGGACATTGGGTGAGGACTACTGAAGGAGATGCAATCTTTGCTTTCAAGGAATGCATTTTGCAGTTGAACAGATAAAATACAAGTATTTAAAATATGTAAATATCAATCTACAGGCCTGAAGGGGGTGTACTGGAGCTTAGAGGGACAAGGACCGAGAGAAGGCTCTCTGAAGTTCAGACAAGTTCTACACTTCAGGTTGTTCTGCTTTTCCAGGTATCAGGTCACCACTGAGCCCAAGTAAAGAGGAGCAAATGTGTCTGCCATTTCCCACACCTTCTGCACCATTAGTCTCCTTTTCCTCCTCTTTCTCCTCCTGGAGAAAAGCACAAAAACATCACTTCAGTCCTGACAGCCCTCTAGCCAGTATGAACCTGCATCCTTCCTTTATTAGAACGGTGCTTGTGTTGAAAGAGAAAAGTACTCATTCAGGATGTTGGAAGGTATTTCATAATGATATGAAAAAGTTTTTATCTAAAAAAAAAGGTTCTATGAAAAGCCAAAGGACAATAAAAATAATAAAGCAAATTTAAATGAATAGTGATCCCCTTCCCTCAATAACTCAAATGTGCATGTGTGACGATAAAGTGGGAAGATAGATCTATAAGGAACAGTTAGACATGAATAACAATCAGCACACCGTGCACACAGCATTTGACTTGGGGATCTTGCTAAAGGATCAATGAATTCTGATGGATGTAACTTCGGTTTGTACTAATTTTGCAAGCCTTAGTTGGTGAGGTTTTATTTTCATGTATTTTGTTCCCATGATAATTTAAAATGCTACAAAGAAGGCTAGAGGCATGAAATCAGTAACTTGGCACTTACACTCAAGATCAATTTGACACAAACAGCATTATTTATTTTTGGGTACCACTAAGGTGGATAAACTGTTTGTTAGTCACTTGAATGAAGAGTGAACACATATAAAGGTGAGAGAGCTCAGTGCATTGCAGCCATGTTGCCTGGGATTTGCTCTCTTAGTTGATATATTACAACACTAAGCAGAGGGGAGACATTACCTATCATGCTTTGTTTTATAATAAACAAAGGAAAATTAAAAAGGGACATCTTGATATATATGATTCATATTATGGTGACTGAATACATTTTGGGGAATAATGCAGGTTCTGCAGTAAGGGCACATAAGGCCTCCAAATGTTTATGGCTACCTCGAGTCTGATTTTGTGCAGTCCTCTCACACTCCATTTCCACCCAGACCTTACTCACCATTCTAGTCAACTGAACTTTTGGCTCCTCATTATGACAAGCAAATTTGAGGGGAAGGGGAGGAGGAGGGAGTCTGGTGGCCTTATCTACATAATTCCTTCTATCTGGAATGTGCTCTAGCCTCCCATACTTGGTTGACTCATACTCATCCTTCAGTTCCCAGTTTAGATGCCACTTCCTCTAGGACTCCATCTCTGATCAGCCCAATCTGGATTCAGTGGCCTATGTCTTCCTTTAGCAGCTAATGCTCCCCTCCAATATCAATAACTGCTACAAAAGATTAGTTGTCCAGCTACTGTTCTCCCCATCTAAAAGATGAGCTTTGGAAAGGCAGGGAAGGAGCCTGGCATAGCATCTGACATTAGTAGGCTCTTCAAAAGATATTTGTTGAATAAAAATGCAATATCCTTTGCCTGAATTGAATTTATATTCCATAATAGTTTTTCATCCTCACCTAACCATCTTTTCCATTATTTTGAGCAAATTGTCACACAAAAAAATCCATTTTTAAAACAATTTCATTACTCCAAAAAGAAAAACTCCACACCCCTTAGTAGTCACCTCTCAATCCCTCTATCCTTCCCCAACTCTGCATAACCACTATTCTAATTTCATTTTTATAAATTGATTTATATTTACATTTTATATAAATGGAATCATACAATATATTCTTTGAAACTAAACAAATGTATGTTAATACTATAAGATGTTAATATCGGACAAAAAAAGCAAAAACATTATGCTAAGTGAATGCATACTAGTCTACTAATTACATATTTGTTTATATTTTATCTAGTTTTCAGGTTACTTGACTGATCTAACTGATCTATATTACCAAGCACACAACAAATTATGTGTGAGGACTTAGTCCGTAGTTCTTGGACTGATCTTTTTTTTCCTCTCTCAAATTTACCCTACCTTATAGGAAACATTATAAAAATAATGGTCCACAAGTTCTAGTTGCAATATACTTTTCTTTATGAAAATTACTATAACGCCAAGGCAATGATAATGCCTTTATATTGGCTTTTTTCAAGTATTTCCCTATTAGATTTCATTGTTTTTTACTAATATTATTAAATTATTTTAACACATTTGTTTTAATCTGCATTTGAAAAGAGTAGCTGATTGATATCTCAAACGAATGATGAAAATTAAGATACATTTCTTTTCTGTAAACGTTAAATTCCTGCATCGAGAGTTTCACAAACATGAAACAAGCCCTTTCTGCTAGGTATACCAAGAACATAAGGAAGAAAGCTGTGTGGTGTGGGAGAAAACAGCAGTTAGAGACAAGGATTCAAATCTTGGCTGTCTTTGAGAATCCATGTATCTTGGGGCAAGTTGCTTAAACACAACACCAAAAAAAAAAAAAAAAAAGACAAGGATTACAAACAATGTATACAAGACAACTAGAACAATACTTAGTTTCTTAAGAACTCAGAACCAGAAATTGTTATTGATGTCAATTTTGAGTTGTTTTATAATATATTAAGGATATGTTCCTGAAAATGTTTCCTACATGACAATGTTCTTTACAGAAAATATTTTCATAATATTGGCCTTAAGTGTATTTGGAAACTTATCTCTAGGAAAATGCCTTAGACATTTTGTAAACCCAGAAACAATTTTAAATCAAATGTTTTAAGAAGAAAAAAATGATAGTTTTCTTAAATAATAAAAAATGATCATGCTCATAGATGATCAATATAAAGAAGATGCGTTACTTTTATTTTTGGTGCAGTAGCTTAAAGGTCCAAAGCAAAACACTCACATTTTAGCTCTAGAGAATCTACTGGACTGAAATATCAATCATCTCATGATCTTAACAAACTATACTGAAAAATTACACAAAAATTTAAATTGGAACTTTTCTGCCATTTGGAAAATGCACTTTAATTTTTTAACTTTGTTTTGTACATTTAATAGTTGGAAATATAAGCAAAAACTAAAAAGTAAACACAGATGACTAAATACATACATTTCTAAATTAAATGTACTGGATACATATAAATTTTTTTTAAATCAGACAATATGTTACACAATATATTTGGTTCATAGTAACACAGTCATACAGTATTTGTCCTTTTGTGTCTGGCTTGCTTGGCTCAACATAATGTCTTCCAGGTTCATCCATGTTGTCATATGCTTTACGACTTCATTTTTTCTTATTCCATCGTGTGAATAGACCATAGTTTGTTTATCCATTCATTTGTTGATGGACACCTGGGTTGTTTCCAACTTTTGGCAATCGTGAATAATGTTGCTATGAACATCAGTGTGCAGACGTCTGTTCGTGTCACTGCTGCCAGTTCTTCTGGGTATGTACTCAGTAGTGGTATTGCTGGGTCACATGGAAAGTCTATATTCAACTTCTTTAGGAACTGCCAAACAGTCCTCCACAGTGGCTGTACCATTCTGCATTCCC
>PVKH010003472.1:0-24911 GCA_004027955.1 Chaetophractus vellerosus
GATTTGTTTTATTAATATGTATCAGTAAAATTCATTTGTTTAAAAAATGGTCAAAAGACTTGAATAGAAATCTATCCAAAGAAGGTATACAAATGGTTAGAAAAATGAAAAGATGCTCAACATTATTAGCGATCAGGGAAATGCAAATCAATATCACAATGAAATAACTTTTCAACCTAAATAGAATGGCTACTATTTAAAAAACAGAATATTACAAGTGATGGCGAGGTGTGAGAAACAGGAACACTCATGCATTGGTGGGGGCAATGAAAAATGATGCAGCTGCTGTAGAAGACATTTTAGTGGTTCCTTGGAAAATTTAGTATAGAATTACCATATGACCCAGCAATCCCACTTCTAGGTGTATACCCAGAAGATTTTAAAGCAGGGACTCAAACAGGTATTTGCACAAATGATACTCACAGTAGCATTATTCACAATTGCCAAAGGATGTAAGCATCCCAAATGTCCATCAACTGATAAATGGATAAACAAAATGTGGTACATACATAAAATGGAACAGTATTGAACCTTAAAAAGGAATGAAGTTCTGATACATGCAACAACAAGGCTGAAACTTGAAGACATCATTATTGAATGAAATAAGCTAGATACAAAAGAACTAATATTGTACAACCTGATATGAAATTATTAGAATAAGCAAATTCATAGAATCAGAAACTAGAATATAGGGTTACCAGGAGCCAAGGTGGGGGCAGCAAATGGGGAGGTAATGCATAAATTGTACAGGGTTTCTATTTGGGTTGATTGTAAAGTTTAACTAATGGATGGTGTTGATGGTAACAACAATGTGAATGTAATGAACAGCACTGAATTATATAATGAATGTGCTTAAAAGAGGAAATTTTACATTGTATATATGTTATAGTATAAAAGTTTTTAAAAATCCATGGAACTGGGGAGCAGATGCAGCTCAAGTGGTTGAAAACCTGTGTATTAGTCAGCCAAAGGGGTGCTGATGCAAAGTACCAGCCTTCCTCTTCCCTCTTAAGGCTCTGTGGGTCCAGCTTCTTCTGATCTCAGCTGTAGGCTGGCATAGGGCCCATCTCTCTTTCTGGGGCTTCTTTCCAGGCTCAGTTGCTCTGTTCTCTTCACAAGGCCAACTGTAAACTATCAGGCAAATGGCTCCTCTCTCTTCCTGGGGCCTCTGGATCTAAGTCCTCTCCTGTTCCATGTCCGTGGGGCTCTCTCTTCATGTGTGTATCTTATTCTGTGTTCTTGATCGAGTGTCCATTTATATAGCCCACCATGGGGGCAGAGACTCAACCATGTATGCCCCAATGATGTCATAGAATCAAATCCCTAATCTTGATTTAATCAAGTAAGAGTAAAGCCTTTGAATTTAAATCAGTCAAAAGGTATCGTGCCCAGAGGAACAGACCAGTTTTCAAACAATCTATTATCTCTTTTTTGGAAATCATAAATAATATCAAACTGCCACACTCAACCCATTGAATTCCAAAAAAGAAAGTACAATATTTTTTTTTAAATCTTAAATCAGTAACAATGTTACATACAAAATCACATCACAATCAGTTTAAAGAAATACAATTTGTCTTGGGGCAAAATTTCCTCTGGCTGTAGACCTGTGAAACCCACAAAACAATTTATCTCCTTCCAATATACAAAAGGACAGACAAAGGATAAACATTTGCACTACCATAAGGAGAATTTGGGAGGGAAACATGAGTCACGGGTCCCCTACAGATCTGAAAACCTGTGGGGCATACTTCATTAGATTGCAAAGACTGAGAGTTATTCTTAAGATGATGGTTTCTTCTCCCTGGGGCTTCATGGGAGCCTACCCTTTCCACATGCTTGCCTAACAGCCATTTTCTTGGTTCCACCCTCATCAAGCATCTGGGTGGCAACTGACCTCCAGACCTCACCCTCCACAAACATTGGGGTGATGGCTACACCTTCCCTGATCTCTGGGGTACAGTCTCAACCCCCTTAGTACAGTGAGGTGTTGGCAACATTCTCCCCCATCTCTGGTGGGTGTACAGGCCCAACCCTCTCAGAACAGTCAGTTGACAACATGGCCTCCCTAATCTATAGAGAACAGGCCCACCCCTCTCAGACCTATGGGGTGTCAGCCTCACTCTCCCCAACCCTTGGGGAATGTGTTCCACCCTCTCTGTACCCTGGGGTGGCAAAACTGTCCCTGAGCAGTGGGTTAGAACACCCACCCTCTTCAACTGCCAGGGCAAACTCGCCTTCTCTTTTAGCCCAAGGAGATGTCTTAATTCCAGATCTCAGCTTCTGTGGTTTTCCTCTTAAAGCCATTTTCCCTTCCATCTTTTCCCTCCATGTCCCTTTTAGTCCAGGTTGACAGTGGTTTTGCTCATAAAGCTCTCTCAAAAAGCTTGTTGGTTTAGCATGTAGGAAGCAGGGGTCCAAGACATCAGACAGTAAGATTTGATTTCCAGAGACTTGGAATTTCCAGAATCAGTTTCTGTTTAATTTGTGCCCAACAATTCAGTTATCTGCTTATCTCTTTCCTCTAACATTTTGTTATAAGCTGCAAGGAGAAGCCAGGCTGCATTTTCCACATTTAGTTTGGAAATCTCCTTGGCTAAATGTCCAAGCTTGTAGTTTTCAAATTCTGTCTTCCATGCAACATCAGGAGTCAATCTTGCTAAGTTCTCTGTGACTTTAAAACACTGATCACCTTTCCTCCAGTTTCCAATAGTTTCATCATTTACTTCTAAGGCCTTATCTAAAGCCTCTTTAGTGTCCATATTCCTGTCAACAGTCTCTTCAAAACAATCTAGGCCTTTTCTATCAAGCATCTCACAATTCCTTCAAAAAATACCCTTTACCCATTTATAAAACCATTCCAGCATTTTTGATAATTGCATAAGTACCACCCCACTTCTCAGTACCAAATTCTGTTTCAGTCAGCCAAAGGGGTGCTGATGCAAAGTACCAGAAATATGTTGGCTTTTATAAAGGGTACTTGTTTGGGGTAAGAGCTTACAGTTGCAAGGCCCTAAAGAGTCCAACTCAAGGTTACTTCCTTACCAAACTCTTTTGCCACATGTTGAAGCAAGATGGCAGGTGACATCTGTGAGGGTTCAGCCTTCCTTTTCCCTCTTAAGGCTTCATAGGTCCAGCTTCTTCCCATCTCGGCTGTAGGCTGGCATAGGGCTCATCTCTCTTTCCAGGGCTTGTTTCTTTCCAGGCTTAGCTGCTCTATTCTCTTCACAAGGTCAATCCTCAAGCGGGTGAGCCCCCAGGCCCCACACATGGGTGTGCCACCAGGTCCCATGCATGGGTGCACCGCCAGGCCCCACCAAGCCATGCAGCAAGATGATATAACAGGAGAGTGACACAAGGGAAAGCCAAGACGAGACACACCGAAAAATCAGGAACTAAGGTGGTACAGGTGATGGTATGCCTCCCTCCCACCTCAGAGATTCCCAGGATCAAATCCCAGTGGAGACAGAAGGAGAAATATGAGAAGAGAGGGCAGGAAACAGACACAGAGAATTGCCCAGTGAATGGACACAAAAACAGCAAAAAGGTGGGGAGAGGATAAAAATGGATAAAAGTAAATAAATAAATAAATCTTTAAAAAATAAAAAAAGAGATATGGCAGCAAGAACAACAACCAAAAAAAAAAAAAAACCCCATAATTCTGAATTATATCTTTTTGCTATAAAGGATGTTTGGTTGGGAAAACTGGAGAAATTTATATAGGGTTTGAATTAGATGGCAATATAATATCAGTGAAAGTTCAATTGAAGTTATGTTTGAGAATATTCTTTTAAAGAAAGACACACTAAGGTAATCAGGGGTAGTGGAGCATATTAGCAACTTACTGATAAATGGTTCGGAAGAACAAAGTTATTTTACTGCACTTTCAATTTTCCTATGAGTTTATGATTTTAAACATTTTAGAATATATTTTAAAAGTATAAAAACTAAACACAATATTTTATTCCAGTTTTGTTTTTAAATATACACATGTTTGTATATCTGTTTGCACATAGAAAGCCTGAAAGGATATGCACCAAAATGTTGAGTGATTATCTTTGAATAGTGTGAGTACATCACTATAATTTGCCTTCTTGTCTTCTTTATCCTCAGTATTTCCATAATTTCAAAAATGAATTTTATTGCTCTATTCTTCATCTGTTAAATTACTAGAAAAAATCCAGAAAATACAGATAAACAAAAAAAGTAGTTAATTAAAACTGTCCTAAAACTCATCATCAAAAGTTTCCCTCACAATTATTCCCTAGAGATGCCAATTGCAAATGTATTACAAGGCCAGGTACAATGTCAGTTTTTTCACTGATGTATACACAGCAACTATTCCAAACTTGTCCCAAAATCTTCTGTGGTGATTTGAAGCTATATGTACCCCCAGAAAGGTATGTTCTTATATTTAATCCATTCCTGTGGGTGTGAATCTATTGTAAGAACTTTTGGTGTGGTTACTTCAATTAAGATATGACCCACCTCATTCAGGATGAGTGGGTCTTCTTTTTTTTTTTTTTTCAATTTCTCCCCACCCCTCATTGTTTGCATTTGCTGTGTCTGCTTGTTGTGTACTGGTCTTCTTTAGTAGGCGGGAGCTCAATCACTTGAGTCACAACCCACTTCCTGCAAGATGGGTCTTAATCTTTTTACTGGAGTCCTTTATAAATGGAATGAAAACAGAGAGAGAGAAAACCACAGAAGCAAGAAGCTAAAAGCAAAGAAACCTGAAAGAGAAAGGAAAGAAGCAGACGCTGCCATGTGACTTGCCATAAGACAGAGGAGTCAAGGATCCCTGACAACCAGTCTCTGGGAAGAAATCATAGACTTGACGATGACTTAATTAGGACATTTTCCTCAGTGTCAAAACTAGAAGTTAATAAATTCCCATTGTTAAGCCTACCCATTTCATGGCATCTGCTTAGAATAATGAGTAGAGAAAAGATACTTATGTATTTTATTATTGCCCAATCAATGCACATGCAAATTCTTTGTAGTGTCAGGCACCATCTCTTCCTGTTCAGCTTTAGAAATCACTTATTCATGTTGTTTATTGCCAAAGGTGCCATTCTTGGAAAATTACGTATTACTGTATTTTTAAAGTTCCCCAGACTGATTGGAATGAGCAGAACATTTGTACAGAGTGTTCTGAACACAATATTTGAGTGCCTTGCAAACAGTAAAGGAGTTGTTCTTTGGCCTTGATTCCTTCATACCAGCCACTTTTGATATGTTCAATGCTGCATTACTCAACAGGTAGGGTAAGGATGCTAGCAAAACAGGGGTCAGAAGGAGAGAGACCACACTACTGATAGCGCGCATTGAGAATAAGAGAGAGAGAGAGAGAGATTGAGTTTGAAAATTTTGATATTTCATATTTTAAAAAGGATTCAAGTAGTCATCCTGGTAAATACACATGTTTCATTGAACTTTATTACACATACATTACAGTTTAGCTGTTTGTTTTGTTTTCATTTTAAATTCCATGTTGGGGAGGATCCATAATCATCCAGAATGCCAGGCCTCAAAGTTTTATTCTGGTCTTGTACTCATGTCCTGAGAGGATGACCCAGTACTGAGAACTAACTTTCTTTCTCTCTCTACTTCTCCGTTATTTTTTCCTGTGGTACCTAATATGCATGTGCTTAAGACCATAAATGCTGTTTGACTCTCACAAAGACAAAGAATCCAGAATCCAGGCCCCAATCCTATTTATAGAGTTAAATCCTACAGTTTAAAGACACAAATAATAAAAGTGAATGGTGCTTCAGATTGGGAAGCAGCAAATGGAAAGGGCAGGAAGCCTCTCTTTGACCAGGTCACTTGGTCTCTCTGAGCCTGTTTACTCATCTGTAAATTGGATCTAATATAATACTACCTCTTTACAGGAACTAAATAAAACCAACTATGTGAAGCATCTAGTAGAATGCCTGATACAGAATAGTAGTTTCCTTCCTGCTTACCTTGGAAAGAAAAGAATTCACACTGAAGTTCAAACTGAAACAGAAATTGAACTACTCAGCACTTTTTATTTGACTATGTAGAATTTGACCAGAATCAGAAAACTTCTTGCCCCTATCAAATGATCCTATGATTCATTGACATTATTATAACTTTTCTGAGAAGGTATTAGGTAATCAATAAGCAGGTAATCATTGATCAACAAATGTGTTGATGAAGAATATAGGATAAACATATAGCATGGTTCCTTCCATCAAGATATTTTTAGCCTGACAAGGTCATTTATTTAGTACTTAAATTAATTAAAGGTTAATAAATAGTATATATAGGCCACCAATCCCTTCCCTGAAATTTTTGAAGCCAATGCATTTTGGAGTTCAGAATTTTTAGATTTTAAAAAGTAATATTGTGTGTGTATATATATATATATATATATATATATATATATCATAGATTACTCAAATATATATATCATATATAACTTGAAAACCCCTAGAAAAGTCTGGGGCAGTACTCATAATCAAGCCCATGAGAGTATAAATAAAGGTAATAAATAGCATGACATCAATTTAGTCGGTCTTAGCATCTAAGTAAATTTTGAAGTCACTTCAGAATAAACATTTCAGTCTTCAGAATTCTGGGGATTTAGGAACTAAGGGTAAGGAATCATGGATCTGTTCTTTATGGGCTAAAGCATATATACTGGAAGTGCACAGAGGGAGCTACATTGATGCTGAAGGAGTTGGGGGAAATCTCATGAATGAGACAGAATTTGGGTTGTAATGCATTAGTTCCCTGTCCCTGTTGGGTGCGATGTCTCACACACCTTGTCACTATGTTATATATCCCACGGAAGCTGTATTTTCCTGTTGGAGCCACTAGATGCCCCCAGAATATTTTGTAAATTGCTTTCCTGGACTTGTCTCCACTGTCAGATAAAAGCCTGACTACTGAAGTTTGTCTAAAGTGGAAACTGGCAAAGAGAGGGAGGAATACTTGTTGGACAGTTTGGGAATCCTTAGAGAGAGTTGATGGGAGCAAATGAGAGGATGAAGCCTCATCTGCAAATGAAAGGATATAGGCTTCAATTCCTGGCTAATTATAATATTTTAATTGTTCACTCCACACAATGGATCCTTTGACTTTTGGTTAAGATAAAGTCCCACTTGGCAATCCACTCTCATCCCTAATGCACTTGGTTTATCCACCTGACAAATTCTTAACCTGGCTGATTTTCTCTGACGGCTACTCTTCTTTCCTTCCAACTCCTCCTCTTCCTCTTTGCTTTAGCTTTTCTACAGTCTGTTTCCTTTTCTTTTTCTCAGTAAGAGTGAGAATCTGTGTTGGCCAGGTCCTCACTTCCACCCATGTCTCCACTCCACCTCTAAGGGATCAGGACATCCTGCAGATGCAGATACATTTCCTCCCTAACATCACTAACGCTAAGAATTTGTTGCCAGGAGAGGTGAGTCAGCTGTACAAAGGGAAATGTTGAGTCAGGGAAGCCTGGGTGAACACTGGAAGCAACACACTCAACGGTTGTCTGCTTGCAAAAAAAAAAAAAAAAAAAAAAAAACAGGAAGGGCGAAGAAAAGTGGTGAATATATAGAGGAAAGGAAAGGAAAGGAAAAGCCAGGTCAGAGTAAGTCGAACCTTTTCTTCCCTCCACTCTCCCAAGTAAATATGCCCCTGACTCTTAGATCTGTCACTGTTTAGGAGGATGAATCAGAGAAAACTCCTAGTCACACAGAGAATCTTTTCAGCCATTTTCTCATATTCTGCCCTGCCTCCATGCATGCCTAACTTCACTATTTCTTTTTTCCTTAAGACTTTATTTATTTATTTACTTACTTTATTCATTTGTAACCCACTCCCACTCCATTTTTGCTGTTTTTGTGTCCATTCACTGAGCAATTTTCTGTGTCTGTTTCCTGCCCTCTCTTCTTATCCTTCTCCTATTGTCTTCACCAGGATTCAATCTTGGGAGCCTCCGATGTGAGAGAGAGGCATCCCACCACCTGTGCCACCACAGTTCCTGGTTTTTCAGTGTGTCTCGTCTTGGCTTTCCTTTGTGTCACTCTCCTGCTACGTCATCATCTTGCTGCATGGCTTGGCAGGGCCTGGCAGTGCGCACACATGCAGGGCCTGGCAGCCCATGCACTTTCCATATTTTTCTTTTTTTTAAATTTTACCAGGAGGTCCTGGGGACCAAACCCAGGTCCCTCCAAATGGGAGACAGATGCCCAACCATTTGAGTCACATCTGCCCCCCACTATTTCTTGATAGTCTTGAATTCAGAGGAAATATGCTGAGGTCAGTCACTTGCCTCCTCTATTCATTCAACTCCATAGATTGCCCCTCCTTGAGTAGTCCAGTCCCTTTCCTGTAGAAAATGATCTTTTACCAGCTTCCTTGTTCTTCAGAACCCTGACAAACACAAAGGGGAAGAAGTGCTGACTAAGAATAAGACTATCTTTGATCCCATTCATTCCACATTTATTGAACATATAATATGAGCACTGGACCTCATTTGGTAAATGACTTTCTCCTTTCCCACTCTCCCAACTCACTCTCCCTCCAACCCCCTATTCCAGTATTTTTTGATTATAGGACCAGCACCTACCTAGCTAACACAGAGTAATTAATTGGTCAGTATTGACTGAATTAATCTCTAAAAATCTTGGAAAGTAAATGGAAGGCCCAAAAAGAAGAAGAAAATGAGAACAGAGGAAAGAGGGAAAAGAAAAAAAAGAAATAAGCAGTAAAAGATGGGAGGAAAGAGAAGGGCAGAGGAAAGAGGAGCCAAGGGCACTTAAAGAACAGAGTTGAGAGGATAAGAGAAGAGCAGGTGAGAAAAGGAGGAGGAAATAGCAAATATGGCTACCAGAGGACAGGAGGAGGGGAGAGAATAAAGACGGATCATAAAATAAGAGAAAACTATGGCTAAGACCCAGGCTGAGTGTTCAGAGAAGATCATTCAATGCAGTGCCATAGATGACACAGAAATGACAAGGGATTGCTAAAAAACTGTAACAACAACAAAACACTTAAACCATCATTCAAGAAGGGAAAATTAGTCAGTACTTGGTTCCAGTGGCTTTTGGTAGAAACAAGAGGCCAACATACCACTGGCTCTCCTAGGAATGAGCTGGTGGCTTCACTTGAGGATAATGAATACCTTTTTTGTCTGAAAGAAGAGAGTATATCTTTCTGTTTTTTCTAGAGGCAGGAGGTGTCCACTGGGTCAAGAAAAGAAGAGTGCTGCTCTTGCCCCAGCACATGTTCTATCTTAGTCTATATCACCACACCAACTTAACAGCAGATCCCCAAACCTGGACCCCTATATTTTCCAAGGCTCAGAAAGAGAAATCATACATATGGTTCTCCAGTTGGAGCCAGAGACAGAATCACTTTAATTGCTTCCACAGCAGAGACATGCAATTGGGCCTAGGAGGACTTTTTGATTGCCCTAAAGGCTCAGAGTGGGGTTCAGGGGAAGGAAGTGGGTAAAGGAGGTATTTAATTCTTCCAGTCCACATCTAATGGCGAACTCAGAACTGGGAACAGATGATGACCAGGACCATGGCAGGGACTGGAACAGCTCTTTGCCTATCTCTTTTCAGGCCAAGGAATAGAAAAGATAGAGAATTCAGAGAGGCTAAACATCAGGACCCTATTCTAACACCTCTAATCCCAGGAACAAAACTCAGTTGATTTCTAGGATAAAGAGGGTTTCTATTTTCAGGGTAGAGTAATAAAGAATAGGCAGCCTTTCTTTCTTGGACCATCTCTGCGGAATATCTAAGAGGAGGAGGAGCAAGATGGATAAGAGGAAGAGGATGTAGAAAAGGAAGAGGAGAAAGAGGATGCATTGCTTCACTTTTCAGGGGTTGACTGGGCCTTCATGTCATTACAGGTTATAACAATGAACTTTTCCAAAATGAAAGTTAGGTAGTTGCAGTGAGGAACGACCTGGCCTGGTTTGGACAACTTACAGAACGTCAAATCAAAAGGGCGGTGGCTTTTGTGACATTTGCCCCCCTTGAGTTCACAGGCAAAACTAGGACTGTCACAGACAGATCTGACTACAGCTGGATCCTCATGGATGAACGTGTACTGGGGTATGCAGGTGTGGTTGTGCTCCTTCATCTT
This sequence comes from Chaetophractus vellerosus, assembly GCA_004027955.1. Classification (NCBI taxonomy): domain Eukaryota; kingdom Metazoa; phylum Chordata; class Mammalia; order Cingulata; family Chlamyphoridae; genus Chaetophractus; species Chaetophractus vellerosus. The sequence continues at coordinate 10,120 of PVKH010003472.1, forward strand.
GTGTGCCATCATGGTATTGCATTCCCTGGAGACCAGGTCAAGCCTAAGGTAGTCTTTGTTGCCCTGAAAGAGAGCCTCAGCTCTGAGCATCTTGTTCCCAACCTCATCAACACTGGGGATGGTCTCTTCCGGCCAGGCAGGCTGTGCCACTCCCTTGTTGCTGAGCACCAGGGCTTCTGCGGTTCGGGTGCCCACTCCCTCCTCAGTGGCTTCAGCTTTGTCTAGTGAGTCACTGGACCAAAACTCATTCAGTGGCTGATCACTATCTTCCAGGACTGCTGCGGCCATGCGAAGCCCCAGGCCCAGGCCCATCCCCAGGCCCAGCAGCAGCAGCAGCATCACAAAAAAGATTTGCACTAGAGTCGGCTTCATTTTCCCTGGAGAGAAGGAGGAAGATGGAAAGAGATGACTCTGAAATGAGAATTGGCTTCAACAGAGAACTTAATCTTTCCTAACCCTCACAGCATAGTACCTGGGGGGGGTCTCTTCTCCTTTCACTTACTCCACTCCCTTAGTGGAAGAGATCCTTTCTCTTTATTTTCCCATTTATCATGCCCCTCACACCACAGTCTTTCTTGTTGCACCATAAGGTATAGCTCTTACAGAGCAGGAAGATGACTAGAAGGAGCATTTCTGAAATTGGGACCAGAAAAGTTGATAGCAATTCACTCTTAAACAGAAATTAATTCCAAATAATCAAGGAGAATGGTCAAGAAAACAAGCAAGTACAGTGTCACCATTTCCTTGAAAGAAAGTCTTGTAGAAAGCCTTATTCTCCATAAAGGACTAGAATTACCATTTTAAAACTCTCTTTCTATTTTTACCCCAAATTTACTTTTGGGAGCAAATGTAGTTCAAGTGGTTGAGCACCTGCTTCCCACATACGAGGTCCCCAGTTCAATGCCTGGTACCACCTAAAAACAAAAACAAAACAAACAAGCAAACAAGTGAAAAAACCAACTTGGGAGAGCTGGTGTAGCTCAGTGACTGAGCACCAGCTTCCCACATACAAGGTCAGGGGTTCAATCCCCAACCCCCGTACCTTAAAAAAATTACTTTTGGTAATTCCAGTACCTGTTACTCTCCTTGTTACCCACTTTCCCCCTAATCAAAGAGAATAGAACAAGTGTCATAGTCTGTTCTCACTCCTAAGCTGAGGCTGGGGGGAGGTTTCACATCCCAGGTTCCTGTTAGAACTACATCTTTCTTTCTCCTTTCAATCATACTGAGATATATATTTCAGTGCTGTTAATTGTGTTCACAAGGTTGTACTACCACCATCCCTATCCATTACTAAAACATTTCCATCACTCCCAATAGGAACCCTGTACATTTTCATCCTTAACATCCCATTCATGCTGGATCCCTTCTATTACTAAACATCTCTTAATGCCTGGGTACTCTCTGCTTATTATGTTTGTACTCTCAGGAGAGAAAGGGAATGAGAATGAAACCGAAGAAAACCAAATAATTGACCTGTGGTCCCCCTGCTAATAAAAACCCTAATGAGAGCTGTGGGATGAAGCACATGTCTTTGTACTAGTATGCCAGTACTATACCCCTAGCAGAGAGCCCTTCCCTACCAGAAAAAAAAATTGTCTTAAGGAACATTATTGAGATAATTGATAAAATTGATATGTAGTCTGTGGGTACATAAAAGCACTATACCAAAAGTTAATATACTGAATTTGAAATTTGTGCTCTGATTATTTGAGAATAGCCTTGACCTTAGGAAATGCACCCTGAAATATAAGGTGTAAAGGAGCATGATGCAGGCAACTTACTTTCATATGGTTCAGAAAATAAATTATACGTATGTGTATACATGTGTGTTTACAGAGGAAGATAGGAAAATGATTTTTTTTTAATGTGAGGAAAAGATTTTTAACAAATAATTTAGGGGAGCACATGTAGCTCAAGTGGTTGAGTGCCTGCATCCCATGTACAAGGTCCTAGGTTCAATCCCGGTACCTCCTTAAAAAGTAACAAATAAATGATTATAATAATTTATGTGGTATTCAGAAGTTCTTTGTATTGTTCTTGCAGCTTTTCTGTAAAGTTGAAAATACTTCAAAACCAAAAAAAAAAAGTTTAAGAAAAAAACACTCAAGAGAGAAACCTTCCCATGTTGCTACCTGGCACCCAACTCCTTTGTGACTTACCTACACACCTAAGTAGCTTCAAAAATTCTTGTGTCTTCCCCTTCCCGAAGTTCTTTCCTCCCAGGGTTTCCTCTTCTCTGACCAGTACCCGGGAGGCTGGTTGCAGCAAAATGGATTGTCTCCTGGTGGTCCACGTGCTCTTAAACACAGACTGACTTCCTAGGCCCACCTCCCTCCCACTCTCCACACCCAGCACTGAATAAGCACGCTCGGTCAATTCTTCTTTCTGCTCCCACAAAGACTTTGAAATAAGGCTATTTGGGCACTGAGGCAGATCCAGACAGCCAAGACAGGAAATGTTCCCAGTCTGGGAAACTGCGGACAGTTTTGTTTTGTCAGTCAATTGCTCCACTTCTTAGCTACACCCACTCCCCTGCGGTTTATAACTGCCAGACCTTGCCCATAAATTTCAAACCTACTCATTTCCTTCTATCCTTCACTTGTGCTTCCTTTAACCCTTTCTCGTTATTTCTAGAATGTCAAGATCTTTGGTCTTTGTTTGGATCCCCCTCCCCAACATGAGTATTTTGCTTTTCACATCTTTGAGGTATAGCATGATTTCATTTGAAGATTTGGAGTATTCAAGTCAATCATGAATTTTCACATACCTTTACCCTAAAACACCTATCCTAACCCTCCACTCTCCACTCCCTCTTTCCATCTCCCAGCCAATAACCACATTACCATAATATCTGGATTTTGGAAATCTGATAATTTAGCCCTAGATAAGAGAATAACCAAAGCAATGCTGTCGCTGTCAGGCCTGGAGCATGGCTCATTAAAACCAGGAGGTCCACAATGTTGATTCTAAGGTTCATTTCTTTAGCTAAAGTTGAGATCATGAGATATTTTTTAAAGCACTCTGAGGACTATTAAAACAATATAAAAAAAACTCTAGAGACATAAACAAGGCCCTTTAGAAGGCTGTTTTCCTTAGTAATTCAGCCAGGAGTTTTCAAATGGTGGTCTGGGAGCCACTTCTGTCATCTGCAAACTCTATCAGGCTGATATTTTGCCATGCAGATGTTTATAATTTACAGTAATAATTGCTAACTAACATGGAGTGCTTACTTTGTGCTAGGCATTTATTGCATTTCACCCTTGCAGTTTGTTTGTATTGTACCTCTTTGGTGTCCATTCATTCTTTTTTTGTTATTATTTTGTTTTGTTTTGGCAGGTTTTTTTCTTTATTTTTAAAGACGTTTTAGATTACATAAATGTTACATTGAAAATATAGGAAATTCCCTATACCCCACCCTCTTCCCCTCCCACACTTTCTTTCATTAGTGTGGTACATTTGTTACAACTGATGAACATATATTGAAGCACTGCTACTAACCATGGTCTATAGTTTACATTATGGTTTACACTTTGCGTTGTACAATTTTACAGGTTTTGACAAAATGTATAAAGGCCTGTATCTGTCATTACAATACCATGCAGAACAATTCCACTGTCCCAAAAATGCCCCGTGTTACCCCTATTTTTCCCTCTCCCTCCCCTCAGAACCTCTGGTGATCACTGTCTTTATATCAATGTTATAAATTCTTTCATTACTAGAATAATAAATCTACTTTAATCCATAGTTGCATGTTTGTTCATTCCTTAATCTTGAGAATTTGAGGATGGAGATGCCCACTCTGCTTCTGATTGAGAAGGGGCTTAGATCCCATGGGGCAGATGGATGGAACTGTCTTACATGAAGTTGTAGATACTCTTTGTTTGGGGGGTGGGCTTTGTCCATCATCATCCTTTTGTTAGTTGTCCTGGGTGAGTCCAGTGAACTGGAAAGTAGGTGTTGGCTGCCCCACTGCTGAGATTCAAGGCTCAACAGGCATATGAACAGGCTGCAGATTTAAGTCTCTTGGACATATATTTAATGGATATAGTGCTAATTATAGGTTCAAATAAAAGGGGCAGAAGAGCCATGTGTAGGAAAATTATAAATGACTAACTCTGATACATTGGGGAGATAGGTTATATAATCCAAGGTAAGGCCCACCAATGGGGTGCCAATTTCCTGGGGTTGTCTGCCCTGCCTATAATGTCTAGACCTCTCTGGAGTCCTCAGGAGCACCCCTGCTTGAGGCACTGTTTACTGTGGCAGTCAGTGAGATCCTCCTGAGATGTGCATAAGCATAACCTCTGGAATGACCACCCGACTCGTTTTGAAATCTCTTAGCTTTAAAAACTCATTTGTGTTTAATACTTTCCCCTTTTGGTCAAGGTCTTTTTCCAAATGCATTGCTAGTTGGTGCTTGGTAATAATCCCTTGGTGCCAGGGAGGCCCAACTCTGGGAGTCATGTCCCATGCCAAGGGGAAGGCAGTGAGCTTATATGCTGAGTTTGGCTTAGAGCAATGCCACATTTGAGTAACACAGAGGTTTTCAGGGGGCAATTCTTAGGCAATATATATTACTAAGCTAAGTTTCAATTTTAGAGGAATAAGGTTCATAAGTACAAGCATTAATATAAAGGGCCTGGAATATTGGTCTGTCCTCTTTTGCTAGGTACTACCTATGTACTTTGGAGATTCTTGCCACTCTATTAGTAGGACTCCCCAGAATGGGAATTTAATATTTTGTTGATTATTATGTGGTATCCACCCACTGAGATAATACCCCATGGCCACAAGAACATATTCATATTTCATAGAGGCATGCCCCTGAGTACATCCTTCCCCACACATACCCCCACCACTAACACCCTGTATCAATGACCCTCCCTGACACAGTTGCAACCCTTCTGCAATCCAAAACCTCTCCAAAACCAAAACCAAAAACATTTTTTTGCATTGTGCCTTTTATGTATATTGGCAATTTCTTCTGTATGTTCCCTCAGTGTCTTATTTTTTTTTTCATTTTATTTTTAAAGAAGCTTTAAGTTATAGAAAATCACATAGAAAATATAGGGGATTCCCATATACCCAATACCCTCCCCCTCCCACATTTTCCCCTATTAATAACATCTTACATGAGTAGGGTACATTTGTTACATTGATGAACAAATATTGAAGCATTGTATTAACCACGGTCAATGATTTACATTATGGCTTACATTTTGCACTATGCACTTTTATAGGTTTTGACAAAATGTATAATGGCCTGTATCCATCATTGAAAGATCATGCAGAACAATTTCAATACCCTAAAAATGCCCTATGTTCCACCTATCTTTCCACCCCCTCCCCTCAGAACCTATGGTAACCACTAAGTTTCCATTTTTAAAGAGTAAGGTTCATAGCTACATGCATTAATATTGAGGGCTTGATATACTGGTCTGTTTTCTTTTATTAGGCACACTATGATAACACCCTATGATAAAATGAACACATTCATATTCCATAGATGCATGTGCCTGGTGCATCCTTTCCCACATAACCCCCCACCACCGACACCCTGCACTAGTGACCCTCCCCTGCCATATTGTCCAAAAGAACATTCCCACCATTGTAGTTTCAACTACAGACCTACAAATCCCCAGAGTTCACCTATTCCTTCCTCCAGACCTCCCCCTAGTTCCATGGATAGTACAACCCAATCCCCCTAATCACCCTCACATTCCAACACCATCAACCCCAGTCACATCCCTGCATCACCATCAATCCCATCCACTTGTCATAGGTTTTACCCATATTGAGCATCGGCTCACCACAATCTACTCCCTTTCTGTCTCCTGATAGCCAGAATCTATTTCTGTGAGTCTGCTCAATATGCTTAGGTCATGTCAGTGAGGTCATGCAATATTTGTTCTTTAGTGACTGGCTTACTTCACTCAAGATAAGGTCTTCACGATTCATCCATGTTATCACATGCGTCAATACTTCATTCCTTCTTACAGCTGAGAAATATTCCATTGTATATATATACCACATGTTGCTGATCCATTTCATCTGTTGGTGGACACTTGGGTTGCTTCCAGCTTTTGGCAATAGTGAATAATGCTGCCATGAACATTGGTGTGCATATATTTGTTTGTGTCTCTGCTTTCAATTTTTCTGGGTTATATACTCATTGGGATTGCTGGATAATGTGACAATTCTATAGTTAGCTTCCTGAGGAACCACCAAACCATCCTCCAAAATGGCTGCACCATTCTACATTCCCACTAGCAGTGGATGAGGGTTCCATTTCCTCCACATCTTCTCCAACACTTGCAGTTCTGTTTGGTTTTTTTTAATAGCCACCAGTCTTATAGGTGTAAGATGATTTCTCATTGTAGTTTTTATTTGCATTTTCCTAATAGCTAAGTGATGTTGAGCATCTTTTCATGTGCTTTTTAGTCATTTGTATTTCCTCTTTGGAAAAGTGTCTATTTAAATCTCTTGCCAATTTTTTAAATAAGTTGTTTGTCTTTTTATTTTCAGGATATAAGATTTCTTTATATATGCTGGATACTGGACCCACATCAGATAAGTGGGACCCAAATATTTTCTCCCATTGAGTAAGCCATCTTTTCACTTTCTTGACAAACTCCTTTGAAGCACAAAAGTTTTTAATTTTGAGGAGGTTCCACTTATTTATTTTATCTTTTGTTGCTCATGCTTTGAGTGTAGTTTATGAAACCATTTCTCACAAGATCCCATTGATGCTTTTTTACTTTATCTTCTAGGAGTTTTATGGTTTGGGTTCTTATATTTAGGTCTTTGATCCAGCTTGAGTTAATTTTTATATAGGGCATGAGATCATGATCCTCTCTCATTCTTTTGGATATGGATATCCACTTCTCCCAGCACCATTTGTTGAAAAGGCCATTCTGTCCCAGTTGACTGTGCTTGGTGGCCTTTTTGAATATCAGTTGATAATATATGCGACGATCTATATCAGAACTGTCAATTCAGTTCCATTGGTCTGTATGTCTATCCTTATACAATACTATGCAGTTTTGATCCCTGTAGCTTTGCAGTATGCTTTAAATTCAGGTAGCATGATTCCTCTAATTTTGCTTTTCTTTTTCATATGTTTTTGGCTATTCTGGGCACTTTGCCCTTCCAAATAAATTTCATAATTAGTTTTTCCAATTCAGTAAAAAATGCTGTAATTTTTATTGGGATTGGGTTAAATCTGTAAATCAATTTGGGTAGGACAGATATCTTAATGATGTTTAGTCTTCTAATCCATGAACATGGAATATTCTTCCATTGATTTGGTTTTCTTTGATTTCCTTTAACAATGTTGTGTAATTTTCTGCATACAAGTCCTTTACTTCTTTAGTTAAGTTTATTCTTAGATATTTGATACTTTTAGTTGCTATTGTAAATGGATTTTTTTTCTTGATTTCTTCCTCAGATTGCTCATTATTGATGTACAGAAATGCTACTGATTTTTGCCTGTTGATCTTTTAAACATTATTTTGTACATGTAATAATTGAAAATATAAACAATAATTTTAAAATATAAACAAAATACAGTTGAATAAAAACATACATTCCTCAATTAAATGTACTGGATACATTAAAAATATTCTTTTTGAATCATACAATATGTTGCACAAATATATTATTTGGTTCATAGTAACACAATTATACAGAATTTGTACTTTTGTGTCTAGCTTGCTTCACTCAACATAATGTCCTCCAGGTTCATCCATGTTGTCATGTTCTTCATGACTTCATTTCTTCTTACTGCTGCATAATATTCCATCATATGAATACACCACAGTTTGTTTATCCAGTCATTGGGTGATAGATACCTGGGTTGTTTCCATCTTTTGGCAAATGTGAATAACACCACTATGAACATCGGTGAGCAGATGTCTATTTTTGTCACTGCTCTCAGTTCTTCTGGTTATATACCCACTAGTGGTATTGCAGGGTCACATGGCAAGTCTATATTTAACTTCTTTAGGAATTACCAAACAGTCCTCCACAGTAGCTGTACCATTCTGCATTCCCACCAACAATGAATAAGTGTTCCTATCTCTCCACATCCTCTCCCAAACTTGTAGTTCTTTTGAATAGTGGCCATTCTGATAGGTGTGAAATGATATCTCATTGTGGTTTTGATTTGCATTTCCCTAATTATTAGTGATGTTGAGCATTTTTGCATATGTTTTTTTCCATTTGCATTTCTTCTTTGGACAAATGTCTATTCAAGTCTTTTGCCCATTTTTTAATGGGTCATTTGTCTTTTTATTGTTGAGTTGTAACAACTCTTTATATATGATGGATATTAAACCCTTATCAGACATGTCATTTCCAAGTATTTTCTCCCACTAAGTTGGCTGCCTTTTCAACCTTTTGATAAAGTCGTGTGAGGTGCAAAAATGTTTAATTTTGAGGAAGTACCATTTATCTATTTTTCCTTTTGTTGTGCATGCTTTGGGTGTAAGATTCAAGAAATCACCACCTACTACAAGGTCTTGATGATGATTCCCTACATTTTCTTCTAGTAGTTTTATGGTCCTGGCTATTATATTTAGATCTTTGATCCATTTTGAATGAATTCTTGTATAGGGAGTAAGATAGGGGATCCTTTTTCATTCTTTTGATTATAGATATCCAGTTCTACCAGAGCTATTTGTTGAGGAGACTGTCCCATTAACATGAACTTGGTAGGTTTGTCAAAAACCAGTTGATCATATAAGTGAAGGTTTATTTCTGGATCCTCAATTATATTCCACTGAACAATGTGTCTATATTTATGCCAATACCATGCTGTTTTGACCACTGTAGCTTTGTAATATGTTTCAAGGTCAAGCAGTGAAATTCCTCCCACATCACTCTTCTTTTTTAGAATGCTTTTGGCCATTCAGGTGCATTTTCCCATCCAAAGGAATTTGGTAATTACCTTTTCTATTTCTGTAAAGTAGGCTGTTGGAATTTTGATTGGTATTGCATTGAATCTATAAATCAGTTTGGGTATGATTGACATCTTCATGAAATTTAGTCTTCCAATCCATGAACACATAATGCTCTTCCATCTGTTTAGGTATTCTTTGATTTCTTTTAGCATTATTTTGTAGTTTTCTGCATATAAGTCCTATACTTCTTTGGTTAAACTAATTCCTAGGTATTTGAGTCTTTTTGTTGCTATTGTAAATGGAATTTTTCCCCTGATTTCCTCCTCAGGTTGTTCAGTACTAGTGTGCAAAAACATTACTGATTTTTGCATGTCGATCTTGTATCCTGCCACTTTGCTGAACTCATTTATTAGCTCAAGTAACTTTATCATGGATATTTCAGAATTTCCTAAATACAGGATGATGTCATCTGCAAATAGTGAGAGTTTTACTCCCTCTTTTCCTATTTGGATGCCTTTAATTTTTTCTTCTTGTCTAATTGCCCTAGCTAGAACTTCTAGTACCATATTGAGTAATAACAATGGTGACAGCGGGCATCCTTGTCTTGTTCCTGATCTTAGAGGGAAAGCTTTCAACCTTTCCCCATTGAGTATGATATTGCCTGTTTGCTTTCTCATATATTCCTTTTATCATATTGAGGAATTTTCATTCTATTCTTTTCTTTTGAAGTGTTTTTATCAAAAAAGGATGCTGGATTTTGTTGAATGCCTTTTCTGCATCGATTGATATAATCATGTGGTTTTCTCCTTCAATTTGCTAATGTGGTATATTATGTTGATTGATTTTCTTATGTTGAACCAGCCTTGCATACCAGGAATAAATCCCACTTGGTCGTGATGTATAAGTCTTTTGATATCTGTTTTTAAGTATTTTATTGAGAATTTTTACATCTATGTTCCTTAGAGAGATTGGTCTCTAATTTTCTTTGCTTGTATAATGTTTATCTGGCTTTGGTATCCAGGTGATGTTGACTTCAAAAACTGCTTTGGGTAATTTTCCCTCCTCTTCAATTTTTTGGAAGAGTTTAAACAGGATTCGTGTTCATTCTTTTCAAAATGCTTGGTAAAATTCACCTGTGAAGTCATTTGGTCCTGGACTTTTCTTTGCTGGGAGATTTTTAATGATGGATTCAATTTCTTTAAATGTAATTGGTTTGTTAAGTATTTGTATTTCTTGTAGCGTCAGTGTAGGTTGTTTGTGTATTTCTAGGAATTTGTCCATTTCATATATGTTGTCTAGTTTGTTGGCATACGGTGTCTCATATTATCCTCTTATGTACCTTTTTATATCTATGGGGTCAGTCATAACTCCCCCCCCTTTCATTTCTGATTGTATTTATTTGCATCTTCTCTCTTTTTTTTTCTTTGTTAGTCTCATTAGGGGGTTGTCAATTTTATTGATCTTTTCAAAGAGCCAGCTTTTGGTTTTGTTGATTTTCTCTGTTGCTTTTTGTTGTTGTTGTTCTCAATTTCATTTATTTCTGCTCTGATCTTTATTATTTCTTTCCTTCTGCTTTAATTGGGATAGGTTTGTTGTTCTTTTCCTAGTTTCTTTAGTTGTTCAGTTAAATCTTTGAGTTTAGCTCATTCTTCCTTTTTAATATAGGCATTTAGGTCTATAATTTCCCTCTCAAGATTGCCTTCACTGTATCTCATAAGTTTTGATAAGTTGTGTTCTCATTTTCATTTGTCTCAATATGTTTACTGATCTCACTTGCAATTTCTTCTTTGACCCACTGATTGTTTAGAAGTGTGTTGTTTAGCTTCCACACATTTGCAAATTTACCTCTTTCCTGTCTATTATTGACTCCCAGTTTCATTCCAATAAGATCTGAGACGGTCCTTTGCATAATTTCAATCTTTTTATATTTATTGGGAGCTGTGTTGTGCCCTAACATGTGGTCTATCCTGGAGAAAGATCCATGGGTACTTGAGAAGAATGTATAACCACTGAGTTTGGATGCAGTGTTCTATACATGTCTGTTAGGTCTAACTCATTTATAATATTGTTCAAGTCCTCTGTTTCCTTGTTGGTCTTCTGTCTAGTTGTTCTATCTAATGATGTGAGTGGTATGTTGAAGTCTCCAATGATTATTGTAGAGGTGTCTATTTCTCCCTTTAGTTTTGCCAGCTTTTGTTTCATGTATTTTGGGGCATAAATAGTTATGACTGTTATTTCTTCCTGGTGGATCATCCCCTTTATTAATATATAATGGCCTTCTGTATCTCTGATAACTTCTTTGCATTTAAAGTCTGTTTTGTCCGATATTGATATAGCTACCCCTACTCTCTTTTGGTTACTATTTGTGTGGAGTATCTTTTTCCAAACTTTCACTTTCAGCTCTGGGTCTAAGGCGAGTTTCTTGTAAGCAGCATGTTGATGGCTCATGCTTTTTTATCCATTCTGTCAACCTGTATCTTTTGATTGGGGAGTTTTATCCATTAACATTCAATGATATTACTGTAAATGAATTATTTACTTCTACTATTTTATTATTTGGTTTTCATATGTCATATCATATTTTTGTCTGTCTTTTTACTCTTTTGGTTATCCTTTCTTCACTTCTTTCTTATATACTCTCCTCCAGGCCTCTCTCTCTCCTGTCTTTTTCTTTCTGGCTCTATGGCTTCCCTTAATGTTTCCTGCAAAGATGGATTCTTTTTTATGAACTCTCTCAGTTTCTGTTTGCTTGTGAATTTTTTATACTCACCTTCATATTTGAAGGACAGTTTTGCTGGATAAAGAATTCTCAGCTGGCAGTTCTTCTCTTTCAGTATTCTAATTGTCTCATACTACTATCTTCTCACCTCCATGGTTTCTGCTGAAAAATCCATGCTAAGTCTTACTACACATCACAAACCATGTGATGGTTTGCTTCTCCCTTGCTGCTCTCAGAATTTTCTCTTTTTCTTTGACATTTGACATTCTGAATAGTATGTGTCTTGGAGTAGGTCTATTCAGATTTATTCTGATTGTGGTGCAGTGTACTTCTTGGACATTAAGTTCATTTCTTTCATGAGAGTTGTGAGTTTTCTGCTATTATTTCCTCAAATACTCTTTCTGCCCCTTTTCTCTTCTACTTCTGGAACTCTCATGGCACATATGTTGTTGCACTTCACATTTTCATTATACACTCTGAGCCCCTGCTCAATTTTTTTCTGTTCTTTTCTCTCTTCAATTTTACCTGTTTTGTCTTCAGCATCACTTATTCTTTCTTCTATCATTTCAAGTCTGCTGTTGTATGCCTTTAATGTGTTTTTTGTCTCACCTATTATGCCTTTCATTCCCATGAGCTCTGTTACTTTTCTGTTCAGGGTTTCAAATTCTTCTTTACACTCACTCGATGACTTCTTGATGTCATTTATCTCCTTAGCCATATTATCTTTCAAATGATTAATTTGATTTTGGAAATTTGTGTGCATCTTCCTACTTAGTTTTCTCAAATCCTGTGTCTCTTCTGGGGCTTTGATGTATTCCTTTTCTTGGGCCATGTCTTCCATTTTCTTAGTATGACTTGTAATTTTTTGCTGATGTCTAGGCATCTGATTAGGATGTCATTTACTCAGATGCTCAATTTATTTCTCTTTTGTTGGGATTTAGTGGTGGGAGGCTCTGTTTTACTGCTGCTCTTTGATTCTTGCTCAACCTGGATTGTTAAGATTGCCCCTGCTAATTGCTCAAAACTGGGCTCTGGACCCAGTAATTGGTTGCAGACCTGCTTCTTAGGGCCTCAGGGATGTAGGCTATAAAAGCCAGAAAAAGCTTCTTTTACTTATGTTTTATTTTATCACATGCACTTCCTTGGTCTGACAGCAGGTGGCACTCTTTGTCAGCCCTCTCAGCTCAATGCCTGGTCAGAGTGTTTGTTGCAACATAGACCAGATCCATGTGATAGAGCTTCCTGAGTGGAGGCTAAGAGTCTTGTAATTTCAACTTTCTCAGAGACAGTTCTCCAGCCTTCTCTGGCAGCCCCCTTCCTTTTCCTGGGTAGGAAATACTTCCATTCCCCTCTGTTTCCTCAACAATCAGCTCCAGTTAGTATAGAAGGAGATTGGGAGGGTTGTATACATTTAGCCTCTTGCCGGCTCTCAAAGCAAACAATGGGGTGGCCCCACCTGACCTGGAAGGGATCCTAGGACACAGCAGACCAAATTTATGGGTCAAAAGCTGAGTCAGCCTTAGGCTCTGTCCCTCTCTCTCCCCTTTCCTGGAGAGATGCATCCTCAACAATCAGTCCCAGCTAGAAGAGAGGGATATTGAGAGGGTCAGATTCCTCCAGTCTTGTGTTAGCTCCCAGGGCAAACCATGATGTGGTCCCACCCAACCTGGAAGTACTTGTGGGACACACCATACCAAATTTGTGTGTCAGTAACTAAGTCAGCCTTAGACTGTGTCCCTCTCTCTCCCCTTTCCTGGGGTGGTGGATCCCTGGAGCTACCATTGTCTGTAGCCACAAGCCCAGAGGCCTGAGTGTTCTAAAGTATCTTTAGTGTGGGGCAGGGTGCCAGCAGTAGCAGCCATTGGTTCAACTCACAGTTCTGTCATTGTGACTCCCCTCCTTTGTCCCTCTCTACTCTGGGCAGTGTCCAGGCTTTACCTTGTGTCCAAAACCCTAGAAGATCTATTTCTAGGCTGTTTCAACCTGTATTCTAGCTTTTTTATGGAGGAGAAGAGAGTCCCATGTCTTTCTAGTCCACCATCTTCCCAGAAGTCCTGCCTATTGCTCTTATATCCTGCAACTTCACTGAACTCAGCTAGATGCTTTGTTGTAGTTTTGGAGGGCTTTCTACATTTAGGATCATTTCATCTGCAAATAGTGAAATTTTTACTTCTTCCTTTCCAATTTGGATGACTTTTTTTTTTCTTGGCTAAGTGCTCAAGCTAGTTTTTCTAACACAATGTTAAATGAGAGTGGTCACAGTGGGAATCCTTGTCTTGGTCTAGATCTTAAAAGGAAAGCCTTTAGCATTTCACCATTGACTCTGATGTTAGTTGTGGGTATTTCATATATAACCTTTATCATGTTCAGGAAGTTTCCTTCTATTCTTATCTTTTGAATTCTTTTTATCAAGAAAGGATACTGTATCTTGTCAGTGCTTTTTCTGAGTCAATAGAGATGATCATGTGATTTTTTTCTTTCAATCTGTTAATGTGGTGTATTAGTCAGCCAAGGGGGTGCCTTTGTAAAATACCAATGATTGGTTGGATTTCATAAAGGGTATTTATTTGGGGTAGAAGTCCACAGTTACCAGGCCATAAAGTGTAAGTTTCTTCCCTCACCGAAATCCATTGCCACGTGTTGGAGCAAGACAGCTGCCAAGGTTTGCCAAGGTTCAGGCTTCTGGGTTCCTCTCTTCCCGGGGCTGCGTTTCTCTCTGGGCTTGGCTCCTGGTTCCTCCACAAGGCCAGCTGTAGACTATCAGGCAAATGGCTCACTTCTCTTCTCCTGGGGCCTTCTCTCCAACATCAAAACTGCTTCTCAAAACTGCTCCTCAAATCTGCTCCTCAAATCTGCTCCCTCTGTCTTTTGCCTTGCCTTTTATACTTGAGACCACACCCACTGAGGGGCGGGGCTCAATGCCCTACTGACGTAGCACAGTTAACACCCTAATCATAACCTAATCATAACCTAATCATGCCCAGATGAACAGATCAGTTTACAAGCATGATTCAATATCGTTTTTTGGAATTCATAATTACATCAAATAGCTACATGTGGTGTATTACATTGATTGATTTTCTGATATTGAACCATCCTTGCAAACCAGAGATGAAACCAACTTGATCATTTTGTATAATTCGTTTGATATGTTGTTGAATATGATTAGC
>PVKH010003473.1:0-15171 GCA_004027955.1 Chaetophractus vellerosus
CATCTGCCCCATAAGATCTAAGCCCCCTGTCAATATGAAGCAGAACAGGTATCACCATCCCCAAATCCTCAAGATTGAAGAATGAACAAACAAAAGGAGGGAATGCAACTATGGACTGAAGTAGACTTATTATTATTGTAGTAACAAAAGGACTTGTAATATTAAGATAGTGGTTACCAGAGGTTCTGAGGGGAGGGAGAGGGAAGAATAGGTGAAACATAGGGCATTTGTAGAGCACTGGAATTGTTCTGCATGATATTGCCATGACGGATACAGGTCATTATACATTTTGTCAAAACCTATAAAATTGTATGTGCAAAGTGTAAACCATAATGTAAACTATAGACCTTGGTTAGTAGCAATGCGGCAATATTTGTTCATCACTTGTAACAAATGTACCACACTAATGTAAGATGTTATTAATAGGGGAAAATGTGAGTGGAGTAGAGGTTGGGGTATATGGGAATCCCCTATACTTCTATATAACTTTTCTGTAACCTAAAACTTCTTTAAAAATAAAGTTTATTATATGAAAAAAAATTTAAATTAAGTAGATAAAAAAAGAATGTTTGCAAGCTCTTACCTTTAAATTAAATCCAAACAAGTCACTGATAACACCAGAAACAGCTGACAGGATGACAACCTGGGTAATGTTATAAAGCAGCGGATTCATTGTAAGCCCATATAATCTAAAGGGACAGTCCAATTCCTAGCAAAAGAGAAAGAAAAAACCAACCAAACAAACATAAGGTCCAGATTCATCAAGAATTATCAGTTAAACTAATTTAGTGCATTATGCAATAAGGATTTTTTAAAAGTTATTTCAAAAAACAGTTACAGACTTCTGGGACAATGGAGGATTACAGAGACAGAGGATGCACTTCTCTCCCAGAAAAATGGCAAGAGGACAGGCAGAAATGGCCTGAAAAAAAATGTTTTGGGGTTTAGGGCACCACCCAGAAGAAAGAGGGGCAAAGGAAAAGAATCTCGATGGAAAAACTCTGTGAGTAAAAGTTGCAGCTGTAGGTACAGGTGTACAACCCCCATCCTTGGAGAAGATAGCTTTGAATTCTCCAGCCTTTGGCTAGTGGTTATGGACAGAAGGGTCCACAGGGGTCCACCTCCCCAGGAAAGTGTTGAGAAAAGAATGCAACCTAAGGCTGATTCAACTTTTGGCCAAGAGATTTGGTCTGCTGTGTCCCATAAGCCCTTCCAGGTCGGGTGGGATCACAACATTTTTTAGCCTAGGAGCCAGGAAGGGATGAAAGCAATCCAACTCTCACAAACACCCTCCCTATTGACCAGGACTGGATGTTGAAGACATAGAGGGGAGAATTATTTCCTACTCAGGAAAAGGAAGGGGTCTGCAGGCAAAAGTTGGAGAACAGGCTCTGACTAAGTTTATTTGCAAGACTATGAATAGCCTTGAGGCAGGATCCTCTGGCACACTGTTACCATCAGTGTTGCAGTGGATACACGTTGACCAAGGTTAAAACTGAGAAGACTATCGAAGATCACCATCTGCTGGCTGACTAAGGAAGTGCATGCGAGGAAATTAAAAGTAAATAAGAGGGAACCAGCTGTAGCTCAATTGGTAGGGCTCTGGTTTACCACATGGGAGGCCCCAGGTTCAGTTCCTGGGGCCTCCTCGAGAAGGCAAGCCGCGAAGCAGGCAAGCCGCCACGAGCAGGCAAAGCCGCCGCGAAGCAGGCAAGCCGCTGTGTGGTGAGCTGACTTGGCGGGATGCCACAGAAGGGGGAGACAAGCAGACACAGAAGAATGCAAAGCAAATGAACACAGCGAGAACAAGTAGCAAGAGGGTGATATTTAAATAAATAAATAATAAATCTTTTAAAAAATAAAATAAAGCATTCACAGATAAACAGAAACTTAAGAGTTTGACACCAAGAGAACAGCTCTTGAGAAATACTAAATGGAGTTCTGCATGCTGAAAGGAAAATACAGGGGACGGTGGCTTGGAAGAGAGTATAGAAAAAAAATTATTAAAAAACAAAAAAAGTAAATATGAGAAGCTTTTTCTGGCCTTTACAGCCTCCTTCCCCAAGGTCCCTGGAAGTGGGTCTGCCACCCTTACTGGGTACATGATCTAGATTTGAGCAACTAAGCAGGGATAATCCTAAAGAGCTAGAATAGATTGAAACAGGAATCAAAGAATGATAGTAACACACAGTTTCCCGCCACTAAAGCCCTATGGAAGACAGAGAAATTGAGCATCAGAGTAAAGTCACCATCATAATCAGATGCCTAGACACCAGCAAAAAATTACAAGCCATACTAAGAAAATGGAAGAAATGACCAAGGAATATATCAAAGTCTCAGATGAGACACAGGATTTGAGACAACTAATCAATGAAGGTCATACAAATCTCCTAAAACAAATCAACAAGTTGAAAGACAATATGGCTAAGGAGATAAAGGAAATTAAGAGGGCACTGGGTGGGCACAAAGAAGAATTAGAAAACCTGAATGGAAAAATAACAGAGCCTCTGGGAATAAAAAACACAATAGGTGAGAGGCATACAACAGCAGACTCAAAATGAAAGAAGAAAGAATAAGTGACGCAAAAGACAGAAGAGCTGAAATTGAAGAGAGAGAAGAAGAGAGAAACAAAATAATGGAAAAAATTGATCAGGGGATCAGGGAGTTGAATGAGAACAGAAAGCACAACAACATACGTGCCATTGGAGTTCCAGAAGAAGAGAAGGGAAAGGGGGCAGAAAGAGTATTTGAGGAAAAAATGACTGAAAATTTCCCAACTCTCATGAGAGAAATGATTTTACATGTCCAAGAAACACAGTGTACCCCAATCAGAATAAATCTGAATAGACATATTCCAAGCAACATTCTACTCAGAATGTCAATGCCAAATATAAAGAGAAAATTCTGAGAGCAGCAAGGTAGAAGCAAGCCACTACATAAAAGGGACACCTGGTAAGACTTAATGCAAATATCTCATCAGAAACCACGGAGATGAGAAGACAATGGTACGATATAAGTAGGATACTGAAAGAGAAAAATTGCCAGCCAAGAATTCTCTATCCAGCAAAACTGTCCTTCAAATATGAACATTAGTTTAAAATATTCACAAACAAACAGTAACTAAGAGAATTTGTAAAAAAGAATCTGGCTTTGCAGGAGAGCACTAAAGGGAGCCTTTATGGTCCATAAGAAAAAGTCTGGAGAGAGAGGCTTTGAGGAGAGTGTAAAAGGGATGACTATCAGAAAGGATAACCAAAAGAGTGAAAAGGCAGATGAAAATAAGATATGACAATGAAAGCCAAATAATAAAATGGTAGAAGTAATTAATGTATTTACAGTAATATCATTGAATGTGAATCGATTAAACTTCCCAATCAAAAGATAAAGGCTGACAGAATGGATAACAAAACATGAGCCATCCGTATGCTGTCTACAACAGACTCCCCTTACATCCAGGGATACAAATCGGCTGAAAGTGAAAGGTCGGAAAAAGATATTCCATTCAAACAGTAACTAAAAAAGAGCAGGAGAAGCTATACTAATACCGGACAAAACAGACTTTAATTACAAAAAAATTATAAGAGATGCAGAAGGCTATTACAGAGGGACAACCCACCATGAAGAAATAACAGTCAAATAACTATGCACCTAACCAGGATGCCCCAAAATACATGAGGCAAACTCTGGCAAAACTGAAGGGCGAAATAGATATCTCTAGAATAATAACTGGAGATTTCAATATACCACTCACAGTATTAGAACAACTAGACAGAAGATCAACAAGAAAACAGAGAACCTGAACAATAGGATAAACAAGTTTGACCTAAGAGACATATACAGAACATTGTATCCCAAATCAACAGGTTATACATTTTTCTCAAGTGCTTATGTATCTTTCTCCAGGATATACCACATGTTCAGTCACAAAGCAGTCCTCAATAAATATAAAAAGACTGAAATTATACAAAGCACTTTATCAGATCATAATGGAATGAATCTGGAAATCAATAATAGAAAGGAAAGGGCAAAATTCACAAATGTACGGAGGCTAAACAACACACTCCTAAACAATCAATAGGTCAAAGAAGAAATTGTAAGAGAAATTAGTAAATATCTTAAGATGAATGAAAAAGAGAACACAACGTATCAAAACTTTTGGGATACAGCAAAGACAGTGCTGAGAGGGAAATTCATAGTCCTAAAAGCCTATATCAAAAAAGAAGAAATATAAAATCAAAGACCTAACTGAACACCTAGAGCACCTATAAAAAGAACCAAAAACCAATTCCAAAGCCAGCAGAAAGAAAGAAATAATAAATATTAGAGCAGAAATAAATGAAATTGAGAACAAAAAACAATAGAGAAAATCAACAAAACCAAAACTGGTGATTTCAGATCAATAAAATTGATAAACCCTTACTAGGACTAACAAAGATAAGAGAAGATGCAAATAAATAAAATCAGAAATGAAAGAGGGGACATTATGACTGATCCCACAGAAATAAAAAGGATCACAATAGGATATTATGAGAAACTGTATGCCAACAAATTACATAACCTAGATGAAATGGACAATTCCTAGAAATGCAAAAACAATCTACATTGACTCTACAAAAAATATAAGAACTCAAAAAATCAGTAACATTTAAGGAGATTAAAAATCAGTCATCAAAAATCTCCCAACAAAGAAAAGTCCAGGACCAGATGGCTTCACAGGTGAATTCTATCAAGCATTCCAAGAAGAATTAAAACAAAATTAAACTCTTCCAAAAAATTCAAGAGGAGGAAAAATTACCCAATATAGTTTACGATGCCAACATCACCCTAATACCAAAGCCAGATAAAGACACTACAAGAAAAGAAAGTTACATACCAATCTCTCTAATGAACATAGATGCAAAACTTATCAACAAAACATTAAAAGAATTATACACCACGACCAAGTGGGATTTATTACTGGTATGCAAGGGTGGTTCAACATGAGAAAATCAATTAATGTATTACACCATATCAACAAATTGAAGGAAAAAAAAATACATGATCATCTCAATTGATGCAGGAAAGGCATTTGACAAAATCCAGCATTCTTTCCTGATAAAAATAATTTGATAGATAAGAAGGAAAGTTCCTCAAAATGATAATGAGCATACATGAAAAACCCACAGCCAACATCGTACTCAATGGGGAAAGGTTGAAAACTTTCCCTCTAAGAACAGGAACAAGACAAGGCTATCTACTGTCACCATTGTTATTCAACATTGTACTAGAAGTTTCTAGCTAGAGCAATTAGATAGGGAAAAAAAAAAGCATCCAAATTAGAAAAGAAGAAATAAAACTCCCACTATGTGCAGATGACATGATTCTATATTTAGAAAGTTTAGAAATGTCTACAAAAAAGCTACTTGAGGTAATAAGTGAGTTCAGGAAAGTGGCAGGATACAAGATCAACATGCAAAAATCAGTAATGTCTCTCTACACAAGTATTGAACAATCTGAGGAGGAAATCAGGGGGAAAAATCCATTTACAGTAGCAAAAAATAAAACACTCAAATATCTAGGAATCAATGGAACCAAAGATGTACAGGACCTATATTCAGAATACTTCATAACACTGCTAAAAGAAATCAAAGACCTCAAAAAATGGAAAGACATTCTGTGTTCATGGATTGGAGGACTAAATATCATGATTATGTCAGTCCTACCCAAACTGATTTGTAGATTCAATGCAATACAATCAAAACTCCAACCGCCTACTTTACAGAAGTAGAAAAGGGAATTACCAAATTTATTTGGAATGGAAAGGGGTCCCGAATAGCCCAAAACATCCTAAAAAAGAAGAGCAAGGTGGGAGGACTCTTATTGCCTGACCTTGAAACATATTACAAAGCTACAGTGGTCAAAAGAGCATGGTATTGGCATAAAGACAGAAACATTAATCAGTGGAATAAAATTGAGAGTCCAGAAATTCTTACCTCTATGGCCAACTGGTTTTTGACAAACCTACCAAGTCCACGTTACTGGGACAATACAGTCTCTTCAACAAATGGTGCTGGGAGAATTGGCTATCCATAACCAGAAGAATGAAAGAGGACCCCTATTCAAATTCCCTATTCAAGAATCTACTAAAAATGGATCAAAGACCTAAATATAAAAGCCAGGGCCATAAAACTACTAGAAGAAAATGTAGCAGAACATCTTCAAGATCTTGTGGTAGGTGGTAATTTCTTGAACCTTACATCCAAAGCATGAGCAAAAAAGAAAGAATAGATAAAGGGGACTGACTCAGAATTAAACACTTTTGCACCTCAAAGGACTTTGTCAAAAGGGTCAAAAGGCAGACAACTCAATGGGAGAAAATATTTGGAAATCACATATCTGATAAGGCTTTAATACCCATGATATATAAAGAGATGCTACAACTCAACAATAAAAAGACAAATGACTTGATTAAAAAATGGGCAAAAGACTTGAACAGATATATGTCCAAAGAAGAAATACAATGGCCAAAAAATATATGAAAAAAAATGTTCAACATCACTAGTGATTAGGGAAATGCAAATCAAAGCTACAATCAGATACTACTGCACACCTATAAGGCCACTATTAAAAAGATGGAAAACTACAAGGGTTGGAGAGAATGTTGAGAGATAGGAATGCTTATTCACTGTTGGTGGGAAAGTAGAATGGAACAGCCACTGTGGAGGACTGTTTGGCAGTTCCTAAGGAAATTGAATATAAATTTGCCATGTGATCTGGCAATACCACTAAAAGGGATATATTCAGAAAAACTGAGAGAAGTGACATGAACAGTGCATATATAAGATGGTTTTTCTTTGAAATTGAACAAATGTACATTAATGTTACAAGATATTAATATCAGGCAAAAATACAACCAAAGTAAAATATGGACAGCAGTGTATAGTAATATATTAATAACCTTCCATTAAGCATAAAAAAGAGGAAATATACTTAGTGAAAGAAACTAGATAAAAAGTACTACATACTGTTTGACTACATCTATACAAAATATAAATACAAATAAATTAGAAAAATGGAAACAGAGTAGCAGCTATGTACAGCAGGGAAAGTATAGAGAGATTTGAGAGGTGATTATTAAGGGGTAGAGCATTCTTTGGTTGTCTGTTTTTTGTTTATTATTATTATTATTGGAATAATGAAAATGCTCTAATAATCACTGAAATGATGAAAGCACAATTATGTGATTACACCAAATACCACTGATTGTATACTTTGGATGGAATGTATACTTTGGATGGATTGTATGCCTTATTAATATGTATTAATGAAACTGATTAAAAACAGTTATGAATTAGATACTTTTAGAAAGGATAAATTTGTTAAACTTGAAATAGGAAAATGTGCTTTAAATTATTTTTTTAGGAGAAAGTGACTTTTCTTTCTTTTTTTTTTTTTTAAAGGAGGTACCAGGGATTGAACCCAGGACCTTGTACATGGGAAGCAGGTGCTCAACCACTGAGCTACATCTGCTCCTCAATGAGAGTTGGTTTTTTTCATTTGTTTGTTTTTAGGAGGTACCGGGGATTGAACCCTGGACCTCATACTTGGAAAGCAAACACTCAACCACTTGAGCTACATCTGCTTCCTGAGAAACTGACTTCATTAAAAGATTCCCATAACCTTAATATGTAACTCCAATTCCCCTCCCAAATTAATGACTATTAGAGTACAGATCTAGTCGCTACAAAGAGGTTTGAGAACATTTTTATTATAAAAGCAATAGAAACAGAAAGAGAATGGTATCTTTTTGCAGAAGACATAAATTTAATTAGACAAAATCCCTGATGATATTAATACATATGTAAAAACTCCATTATGAGAATTCATTTCAAATACATGAGTTAACTGACTGATTCAAACATTTAAGTTTCTGTTATTGGGAAGCAGATGGGGCTCAAGCAGTTGGGCGCCTGCCTACCACATGGGAAGTCCCGGGTTCAGTTTCCAGTGCCTCCTAAAGAAGACAAGCAAGACAGCAAGCTGATGCGACAGGGCTGGCACAGCAAGCTGACACAGCAAGATGATGCAATGAAGAGACACAATGAGGAAACACAATGAGAAACATAACAATCAGGAGCAGAGGTGCCTCAAGCCATTGGGCGCTACCATCCCACATGGGAGGTCTCAGGTTCAGTTCCCTGTGACTACTAAAAACAAAAAAAGAATACGAGCACACAACAAACTGACAGAGAGAGCAGACAGTGAGTGCAAACAACAAGGGAGTGGGGGTAGGGGTAAGAAATAAATAAATCTTAAAAAAAAAAAAAGTTTCTAATATATGCCAGGTCCTGAGCTAGGCTCTGGAAGTAAAAGTCAGTCCCTGAGCTGAAGGACCTTGCACTCTAATAGACATGGAAACAATTCATTGAGACTCATAAAAAGGCATGAATAAGAGATAGTGGGAGCACAGAGTTTGAAACTTAGGGGGTGGAAGAGTATTTCCTAAGACACAGAGAACATGGCAACTTTGAGTTGCTATAGGTTGTTCAGCATTATTAGAGCCCAATTACAAGGGAGGAAGTACTTTAAACTTATAAAGTTGGCTATTTATTTAAGGTCCATTCATTAAGCAGATTGTGCTAACAGACAAACACTAAAGACAATAAACTGAGGAGTAGCAGAATCAGATGTACAAGTGAGAAAGATCAATGGATCAGCAATGTAGATGAAGAATTAGAGAACAATGAGACCAGAAGCAGCAATACATTAAGGAGTTGACTATTTCAAAAGCTCAGGTGAGAGACAACAGAGGGTCTGACTTCGGGCAGTACTGATAGAGAAGGAATGAATTTGGAAAGTATTTGGGAGATTGAATAAATGGATTTGAAAATTTCTTAGATAAGAAGAATGAGTGAAAAGGAACAATCTACCTTAAGTTCCAGGTTTCTATTAAGACTATTAAGATTAAAAAAAGAAAAAGGATCACATTGTTGTGCTTTGTATTCTAGTTATTTTTATACTTCTCTCTACCCTATGAGACTGCAGCTGCTGGTTGTCTCAACTTGGCTCACCGAGCACAGTGGCTACACACTGAAGATATGCAAAATATATGTATCAAAAAAATGTCACACTGCCAATTGAATTTAAGATATATTTTTCCATAAAGCATTTTGGCAAAAAATGGAGTTTGCCTGTATTATTATTTCAGTGTTGCCATTTACCTGAAGCTTAAAGCAATTTGAAAGGGAAAACAATTCCTTATTACTTATTATCTCCTTACTCACCTCTTCTCCTTTCAATGCCTAATAGTCTATATTGAATTAATACTTATTAATTGGCTGAAAATTAACCATAACTTTGAGCAAAACTAAGTCATACTATTCTCTG
Organism: Chaetophractus vellerosus; assembly: GCA_004027955.1. Lineage (NCBI taxonomy): Eukaryota > Metazoa > Chordata > Mammalia > Cingulata > Chlamyphoridae > Chaetophractus > Chaetophractus vellerosus. The sequence continues at coordinate 9,367 of PVKH010003473.1, forward strand.
AAAACTTATACTGAACTCTAGGAATTATATTCAATTGGTTATAGGAATTGAGATTTTAAAAATTATATTTGCCTTTTAAGAAAGAATAGGGCCGGCTCGATAGCCCAGTGGATAGGGTGCCGGCATACCACATGGGAGGCCCCGGGTTCGGTTCCCGGGGACCTCTCCTAGCGGGCAGACTGCCTTGAGAATGGCAAGCCGCCATGGGCAGGCCGGAGCCGCCATGGGCAGGGCAAGAAGCTGCCACGGACAGGGCAAGAGCCGCCACGGGCAGGGCAGGTCGCCCGCGGATGGAGCGCAGCCAGCCACCCGCGAACTGAAAGCCTGCTGTGAACCGACGCAGAGACCGCCCACAAGCGGGGAAAGCCGCACCTGCGCAGTGTCCACTCTCGGCGCGTCGCCACAGTGGGGGGAAGGGGAGATATGTAATAAAATAAATAAATCTTTAAAAAAAAAAAAAAAAGAAAGAAAGAATAGCATTACTAATACTGTAAGGCAGGGTATGATTAATAAAAAATATTTTATTAAGTTGTCCCCAAAGAGTTATTACTGTGGGACCAAATTCCACTGAAATTGTATTCCTTTTGATTATTTCCAAAAAGGGTTTGAATTTTTAAATAGTTATAGGTGATATATATTTACTATAATGATCATGTATCCTTTCAATCTAACAAGGCTGAGTAGAAGAGTGCTATGAGAAATACAAAATGAAAAAATTCCCAAATTAAGATGAGATTTCTATTTTGAAATCTACTTTAAATTTTAGGAGATATAAGTAGCTAAAGATGCTAACCACTACAATACTCTAAACATTATTAAGTTTTAATATGAAATCTGCAAATCAAACGACATTATTTGCTTAGTTTTGAAATGAAAAGTAAAATGCAAATTGTGTGAACATACTCACATATAATTTGGAAACAATTTGGATAATCATGAAAACCAAATAAAAGGTAGAATTATAAACAGAAAACAAAATAATGTCAGAACAGCCTATTTTCAATTATATTCCATTTTCAATTACATTCATACCTTTAGCAGTTTAGTAGCTAGTTTTAAAACATTGTTCACCAGTGTCAGTTCTTCTTTCTTATTAGGTTTCTTCTCCATTTTCAAGTAGAGGTTTATCTTTTATTTAAAAAAAAGAGTAAACAATTAAAAATACTTAAATCGTAATATGTATATTTTTCAACAAACTTTGAAGATATTCACTAAAACATGAACAGTTCTCTGGGAGTTGAGATTATAGGTGATTTTAATATTTTTTATACTTTACTGTATATTCCAAATTTCCTACAATAAGCTTATATTTTATAAGAAAAACTGTTACTAAAACTTTTTAATGTAACTGAAATCCAAAACAAAAAAGGAAAATTGTATGATTTAAAGGTGATACCCTTTAGTCTGAGAGCCAAATCAACTTAAAGAATAAATAACAATTAGAATAAAACTAAATCAATTGGTTTGTAATTTCATATTTTGCAAGCAACTACAAAAAATTCTCTGTGTATCTTTGTTATCCACTCAGTAATAGACAATTTAGGGGAGCCTACCCTGCCCAATTCACTTCTTTGAAAAATGCTCTATCCAGAGCCTGTGGAAAGGGCAGGCTGAGGCATCTGTGCTTTCTCCACTCGATCCTACCTTCCCACCTTCTGGCAGCCACAGCTGATTATCCTAGAATGTACCCCCAAACAAAAGCTAGTCACACTGGTTGGTGGGACTAACCTATATCTTCTAGATATTATAGGATCATGGACTAAAAAGTTAGTAAAGTATATTCGTGCTGAAAGGCAAGCCAAAAACAACTGTTAGCCAAAATCACAGGGTAGCAAGTATATATAGAGGCCAATGGAACAAAGAGATGAACAGAAATGAACCACACAGCCTCAGAGTGAAATGGAGGAAGTGAATGCCTTCGTGTACTTCCCATGAGACCCAACTATACTTTATTTCCTTGAGATCTTTATCTTTATTGGCTCACTCTCCTCCTTTCACTTCAACTGAGCTCCTTTAACCAGGTTACTGGTTCCTTGAAATCAAACTATCCTTGACTAAATAGTCTACAAGTTCTTTGGTAGCAAGTTTCTTTGTGTAATTCCTATGAAATGATGAGAGGAAAATATTTAACAAATTCATGCAACATATAGTTAACTATAAAAATTATGCTTTATTGTTTTATTGAATAAAAATTCATACTTATTTCAAATGTCTCTACTACATTGCAAAGCAAACTTATCTCACTAATGTTAAAACCCATCATTGCTATAATTGGTAATCCTTGTTTAATGACAACGGGACACAACAGTAGATTAGATTTGAAATCTGTAGAAACACTAAAGAAAGGTTTCTTTTCTACTAAATATTAATTTTTGCCTTATAATATAACTCAAACAGCCTTAATCTAATAAAATAGATTCCTGAAAAACATGAAGTTAAGTGAAAACATTTCAATTTAGTATGTATATTACAGACATTAACTTATAACATAGTAAATATTCATTCTCACCTGCTCAGTAAGTAATATTGAGGTATTGCTATATTTTTTACTTGTTTCTGATCCAAGGGTAACAAATCTTAGGAGAAAAAGTGTTAACGAGATGCACCAGATTACCAGTTCCCAATTGTAGTGACAATCAAGGAAGATCTCATGTACATGAAGCAGCTAAAAGCGTATGAAAGAGGCAAGATGAAGCAGTGTGAGTCAATGTTTTTGAAAGAAAAAAACATTTTACTTATTACAGATTGACCATAAATGTAGTAACGCATTTTAAAAATTCCAGATTTATTATAAAATATGCCAAGCATACTAAAATATAGAGTTTAATGTAATCAACACCCCTGGGGCCTCTACCCAATTTTGTCAAATCTTATTATTTTCAATATTTCTTTCATATTCTTGAAAAATAAAAGATTACATATTCAATTAAAGCCCCTTTAAATTTTTCCTTCATCCTCATCCTCTTTCTTCCTCTACCTCTAGGGGTAATGAATTTTCTGTTTACCTTTTCCATGCATAATTTTATAATTTAGCTATATATGTAGCCTTACAAATATTATTTGTTACATATTTTAAAGTTTATATAAATGTTATCACATTGCTAACATCATTCTTCAATCTGCTTTTTATTCTACTGAACCTTGTTTTCAAAATTTTCCCAATTGATACATTTAGCTTTACATGCATTCATTCTAACTCCTAGAAAGTATTACAGTAAAAGAATCAATTTATTGGCCACAATTTATTGGCCTACTCTACTGATAAACATTTATGTTGTTGCCAATTTTTCCTATTACAAACAATGCTGCAATAACATTCTGTATGTGACTCCTTGTGTACCCTTGCAAGAATTTCTCTAGGAGTTAATATCTAGGAGTAAAATTGCTGCGTCCCTAAATATCCACATATTCAACTTTGTTAGATATTGCAATTTTGTCTCTCAAACAGGCATACCGATTTATACTCAGCAAGGCGTTAGTTCCCTTTAACCTCATTTTTGCCCACACTTGATATTATCCAACTTTTTAAGATTTGCTAATCTGATGGGTGTGAAATGTTCTCTTGTTTCCATTTTAACGTTACTGATTACTTAGGAAGGTTAAGCATGTTTCATATGTTCATTGGCCATTGGGTTTTCTCTTCTGTGCTACCTTTTTTTATACTCTATATCCATTTTTTTTATTCAATTGGATTGTCTGTTATTTTTCTTACTGACTTGGTTAATTATATTCTGAATAAATTATTTGAAGCACATGTTCTGTCAATATCTTCTCCCAGTCTTTGGCTTGTCTTTTTTTTTTTTTTTTTTCACTCTTACAAGGCAATTACAAAAGTAATACAAACCCCACACAGAACTCGAACATACCCTCCAATATCCAGACTCACCAATTTTAACATTTTGCCACTGTTACTGTATCTACCTACCTACCAATCATCCATCTACCTACCTATTTTCTGAGTTATTTACACACATCATAATACTTGAACATGTAATAATTCCATGTACATTTCCTACGAGCAAGGATATTCACTTATGTAATCACCTCAAGTCCAGTCATCAAGACCAAGAAATTTACAATTGCTATAAAGCTTACATTCTATATTCCATTTTTCCCTTATATTCCAATAATGTCTTTTTGAGCCTTTTCTCCTCCACTCTTAGATCCCAACCAGTATTGTCATCAGTTGTCATTGTCTCCTTTGTTTATCATTCTTTCATTTTTAATTGTGGAAACATACATACAACATAAATCCTCCCAACCCAAACCCCTCCCAAGCATGCCATTCAATGGGATTAATCACATTCACAAGTTCGCAATACTTTCTCTACCACCCTTTACTAGAACTTTCCCTTCACCACAAACAGAAACCCTACACTCATTTGCATTAACTCCTCAATGTCCCTTTTCTCCACTCCTATCAATCTGTGCTCTACTTCCTCTCTCTATGAATTTGCATATTCTGATATTTTCTTTGTGGTTACCATGAGGCTTAAATTAAACATTCTCAATCTGTAAGACTATTTGCTTTGATACCATTTTAACTTCACCAATATATATAAACTATATTTCTATACCTCTCTGTCCCCTGAACTTTATGTAGTTCTTGTCACAAATTACATGTTTATACATTATGAGTTTAAAACCATTCAATTATCATCACATTTTACGCAGTGGCTTTTTTTTTTTTTTAAGATTTATTTTTATTTTCTGCTTTTTTGTCTCCCCCCGCCCCACCCTGCTGCGGTGACGCACCGAGTCAGCTTCACCGGGGAGTGGTGGCCTTGCCCACTCGCGGGCAGCCTGCCCCGCTTGCGGGCGGCTCTGCCCTGCCCATGGGCGGCTCTGCTCTGCTCGCAGGTGGCTCTGCTCTGCCCATGGTGGCTTTGCCCTGCCCGTGGTGGCTTTTGCCCTGCCCATGGAAGCTCTGCCCACCCACGGTGGTGTTTGCCTTCTCAAGCAGTCCGCCCTCCCGGAGAGGCCCCAGGGACCAAACCCAGGGCCTCCCATGTGGTAAACCGGCGCCCTATCCACTGGGCTATACAGCCGGCCCTACGCAGTGGCTTTTAAGTTCTATAGGAAGTAAGAAGTGGAGTTACAAACCAAAAATACAATAATGCTGGAGTTTATATCTACCCATGTCTTCATCTTTACTGGAGATCTTTATTTCTTCTTGTGGCATAAGTCAATTGTCTAGTGTCCTTGCTGTTCTACCTAAAGAACTCCCCTTAGCACCTCTTGTAGGATTGATCTAGTGGTGAAGAATTCCCTCAGCTTTAGTTTATGGGGGAATGTCTTACTCCCTCCCTCATTTTGGAAAGATAGTTTTGCCAGACATAGAATTCTTGGTTGGCAATTTTTTGTTTTCAGCATTTAAAATGTGTCATCCCACTGCCTTCTTGACTCAGTGGTTTCTGATGAGAAAACAGCATTTAATCTCATTGAGGCTCTCTTGTATGAGACATATTGCTTCTCTCTTGCAGCTTTCAGAGTCCTCTCTATCTCTGGCATTCACCAGTTTGATTATAACATGGCATGGTGTAAGCCTATTTCATTTTATCCTGTTTGGACTTCACTGAGCATTTTGGATGTGTATATTCATGTATTATGCTAGATTCTGGAAGGTTTTGGCCATTATTTCTTTGAATATTCCTTCTTCTCGTTCTGGGCCTCCCATAATGCATATATTAGTATACTTGATGGTGTCCCACAGGTTCCTCTGTTCACTTTTCTTTCTTCGTTCTTCTTTCTCTTCCTCAGACTTGATGATTTCAATTGTCTTATCCTCATGTTCACTGATTCTTT
>PVKH010003474.1:0-24900 GCA_004027955.1 Chaetophractus vellerosus
CAATTATTTAAGCTAGAGAATAAGGGGCTGCACAGTGACTTACTGTTGAATGTAATGAGTATAATTCTGAGAGTAATGTCAACCACTTATTTTGATATATCAAGAAAAAAGTTAGAAACGAATTTAAATTTAGCAATTTTTTCTTCCATTCTAGCCTCTGTCCCCTTACCACCACTACCCCAGCCCTCCCGCCATTCCCATCTTCTCTGTATGATAAAGTAAATGAAATTATAAATTGGGACAATATCATTTTAGAGTATGCATAGCAAATCTTTTCAGCATTTAATGAAAATGTTTGTCTTCCTCTCAAGATAACATGTAGTAAATTTCTCATGATTTGTTTAGAAGAGAAAAATTTAGTTATTGTAGTTCTCATCAAATAAAGTTCTTTATTTTGAAATGTGAAAGAAAATTAACATTTTAAAATACAACAGTGTTTTGGGGGTGGAATGAATAAATTATTTTGAACAAGTGGAAGAGATAAAAGAGAGAGAGAGAAATTTGGAGCAGTAGATACTTCCTATCTCACAAATGCACACAAAGACTCCCCTTTAAAATATAGTTTTTTTTGGTTTTGATTTTTTATGTACTATCCCATCCTGAAACTTCTGTATTTTTCTGAAAGTTGCAAATTTCTCACTGTCAGCTTGTCAACACAGTACATGCAGCTCTAAGTCTCTTTTCCTGTGCTTCGGTCCTTCAATGTAAGCTGCAAAATTTGGACATAAGAGCTTCAGAGTTCCATCTCCAGTGTTCCTATACTAGATTATTGCGCTTACATTGCTCCTTTTTTCCATACGCCAGAGTTCGCAAAATCATGTTGTGGTCAGCAGAATTCTAATATGGTCCCCCAGATCCCCATTCCCCTGGTGTGTATATGCTATATAATTTTGTGACTTTAAATGGCAAAAGCAATTTTGCAGATGTGATTAAAATCCAAAATCAGTCAATTTGAGTTAAAATGGGACAGTATTTGGATGTTCTGATTTAACCAAATGGGAGCCATTAAAAAGGAAGAGATTCAAAACATGAATGGCATTCTCCTGCTGACCTCCAAGAAACAAACTGCCATGTTGTGGGGAGGACCAAATGCCAGGGGCGGTGGGTGGCCTCTAGGAGCTGAGAGCATCCCCTGGCTGACAGCCAGAAAGATAAATGGGGACCTCAGTCCTACAACTGCAAGGAACTAAATTCTGCCAAAAGCCATGAGAGTTTGGAAGGAGACCTTTAGTTCCAGAAATGAACGTAGCACAGCCAGCACAGTGATTTCAAACTTGTGAGACCCTGAGCAGAGGTCCCAGCCACTGCATACCCAGACACCTGATCTACAGAACAGTGACCTAATAAACTTGTCTTGTTTTAAGACACGAAGTTTGTTACTTAGTGGGAATTTGCTACACAGCAATACATATGCCCAGATGAAATCTAGAAGCCTAAAGGTATTTTGGTTCTTCATTCCCTGACCTTGGAATCACTCACTAAGCCCCTCCCCCCAAAAACATTTAAATAATAAATAAATGAGACAATAGTCAAGGAGGCCATATTGGTATTCCATTACTCCAAAATTTTTTCTCCATACCTCTTGTCAGTTGTGTCCTATACATAAATAGTGCACATGTCTACATAAAGAGCTGCTTGGGGGGCCGGCTGGATAGCCCAATGGATAGGGTACCGGCATACCACATGGGAGGCCCCAGGTTCGGTTCCCAGGGACCTCTCCTAGCGGGCAGACCGCCTTGAGAATGGCAAGCCGCCATGGGCGGGCCAGAGCCGCCGTGGGCAGGGCAAAAAGCTGCCACGGACAGGGCAAAAGCCGCCACGGGCAGGGCAGGTCGCCCACGAATGGAGCGCAGCCAGCCACCCGCGAACTGAAGCAGAGCCGGCCGTGAATGGAAGCAGAAGCCGCCCACAAGTGGGGCAAAGCCGCCTGCGCGGTGACCGGCCTTGGCGTGTCGCCGCAGCGGGAGGGAGGGGAGATATGTAATAAAATAAATAAATCTTAAAAAAAAAGAGCTGCTTGGAATAGAAAATAAAGGTAGAGATTAAAAAATGAGAATGCTTGAAAATATTAATAAAATTCTCTCTATAGAGTAGCCTTGGAATCAAGCATACAACCTGTACAAGCTTGGACAGAGAAAAACTTAAATTGAATCCAGTGTCAACCTTCCTGCCTATTTCATTCCACCATACCTGGATGTAGACTCACACTATTCCAGAAGGTCCTACCAAGTTCTCTGACTCCCAATTGACATAAACTGTGACATCTATAGTTAGTCCCCCTACAAGATTCAAATTCTATTTCCATTAGCTTTGCTACTAAATGTTGACAGGAAATAGGAAGATAAAAGGAAGGCAAAATGTACTGCCTAAGCCGTGTCCCTGCAATGTTCTTTTTTCCCATTTCTTTCTGTAAGCCCAGTAAACTTCTAGGCTGATTTCACCCTCTGTTCTGCTCAATAAAGCACTGCTAAAACTGAGATTGTTTGTTTTCCTCTTTCAAATGCATCCTGAAAATACATCAAAATGCTATCTCTAATAAATTCCCCTTCAGACAATGTGAGAAAGCCATTTTCTTACCACTTGATGCCAGTAATGGATTTACAGAAGCCACAACACCAAATACAAGGTCTAAAAGCACTGTGCGAAGGTCCAGCTGCAGTTGAAGGTGGTCAATAAAAGTTTTTAACAAAGACGACATCTAAGGGAAATGTGTTGCCTTAAAATTCCTTTTCAAAAGGTAATTCTTTAAACTTCTGCGGACACCCCTTAAGGCACTCCTTACATTTTTTCCATGCCCCAAGCGCGAGGCTAGTGCTGTATCAGATCACTGGCATCGCTTCCTGAAGTGCCCTGCTGACCCCAATGATTCTAATTAATTACCTCAGGGCCAGTCAGCAAATATTCGGCTTTAGCTGTTGTAATTATGGAAGCCTATATAAAAATGTCATCTGGATAGTAACGTGACAAGTTATTCCCAATCTATTGTTGTACTATTGCCTACCCTATGTGAGGTAGGGAAGTGTAGAGAGGACTCCTGATTACACTGCTACAGAAAAGCATTAGAAACTACATAATGGTCACACAGACAGACCATTAGCATTCCCTGAGTGAATTCCGTGAAAGCATGTCATATTCAATCCAAAAGGTGGGGGAAAGTCTCATAGCAGCTGAATTTCAAAATAACAGCTTCCACATAAAGCACTTTAGTATGGAACATTCCTGCATCTATTCATCATGTACTCATATGCTGTAAAATAAGTACTTTCCTGATTCAAAATGGGTGGCAGTCTGGCTAGATTTTGGCAGAAATGACTTCCCCCTCTCTATTATAAATGACTTTCACATTATATCAGTTCTCTTAATGAGGAGTGCAGAATGTCAAATGCTGAAAGGAAAAGAAACACATTTGTGTACTGTTAGCTCAGAAATGAATTCAGACTCATATGGCAAAAATATTATAACATAAATCCATCTTACAAAAGCCAAACCAGATTTTCAGAATAGGAATTGAAATCTGATTGCACATTCACACAAGCAATCAAGCAGCCAAAGGAACAGAGTAAAAAAGATATTTCCTAGTGTCCAACAGCATTCTGTCCGTTCCAGAGATGTGTTCCCAGTCTTAGGTCATGGCAATAATTCTGCTTGCCCTGTCCCTGACCTTCTACTCCCTATCACCTCTTCCCTGTTTGTATTTAAGTTGAAAACACACCTGCCTCCATGCCTAAAGCTTATTACCAAATGCTTGCACAATATAGCTAAACGGGCTAAATGCAACCCAACATGGAACCTTCGAAGCATGTGCTTGAAATGCAATGAGAGAAGCATTTTTTATGCAAAAATGAGGGAAAATGTAATCGAAAAGAAAACCTCCAACAAAGCCACGGCCAGATGGTGTCCTTTACTGGGGACCAGCTCATATTTCTGAGCTTTTGAAAATGCCACCGCTTATTGCTGCTCAATTCTAGAGTTACATCTTAAATTTGGGAAAAACCCTTCCCTTGTGTATATTTTGCTATCCTTCACATTTGTCCTGCAATTTACCATTTGGAAAATGCTTTCAATTTTTTTTATTGGACAGATAATATAGAAAAATATGGAAGTAATTTGAAAAAAGTATAAATGAAAAAATTAAAAGTAAAATCCTACAGAGTATGTTACTGTACATATTTTGATTTACATGTATTTTTCTATGCTTTTCATAAATGTAACAGAGAATTTACAAAAATAAAAGGAAACTACAAAGGGAGATGCAGATTGCTTGTTAAATTGAAAGTTGCATTGTGATCATCTTCCCACATCAAAATATACACATTCAAACTAATCTTTTAAATACTTGGATGATACTATTCCAATTTAACATTATCACATAAATATATTTAACTAGGACAATACTGTTGAGCTTTTTTGCTTTTTGCTGATTGCAAGCAAGGCTACTATAGTCTTGTACCTATAACTTTGTCCTCTTGTTAAATTTTTGCTTAGAGTAAATTAATAGAAGTGGATCCATCGGGTCAAAGATAAGTATAATTGCAAGTATAGTAATACATATTACTATTCATCCAGAAATTTTGCTTTCATTAAAGACCCATAATGAGGGTGGAAATTTTCTTATTTCCACAAAGGTTCGGAAACCTGAGGGACTCTCACATAGGTAAAAAAGTGGTAAATTGCTATTTTTTATTTTATTTAATAGGTGATTAAACTTTTTTCACATATTTTGACTAAACATGTGCATAATTTCTGTATATGTGAATATGGACTGTTTATACCCCCTTGTCTTTCTCTATTAAAGTATTTGAACTTTACGTATTGACTCATCTGCACCCATTATTATTCTCCTGCCTATAGTGTATGGTGCTTTTTTGCTTTTATCTTTCTATTTTCCTTATATTAAATTCTACTCTACTTTATATAATAGATCACACAGATTTTCTTTCATGGTTTCTTGTGGATCTTTTTATAGCTTCAAAGTTGTTCCACCAGCTAAGTTTATATAATGATAAATTATATTTTTATCTAAAGATTTTCTTCCAGAATTCATTTCAGTAAATCAGTTATCCCAACACCTTCTTCCAGTGATTTAAATTGCATTTTTATTACATACTAAATGCCAATATTTACTTGGATATATTCTGGGATTTGGGGGTTGATTTCTAACTTAATATTTTAATTACTATAACTTTGTAGGAATTTTATTAGCTGGTCCATTATGACCTCTCTCATTAATCTCATTTTTCAAATCATCTAGTAATGGAGAAATCTGAAGACACTTTTTTTCTGCCTTTATTGCTACATTCTAATATCTGTTTTATACTTTGTATTACAAAATTTATGCCCATATATGTCTAATGTTGGAATATGACAATGATTTTTCAATTTGTATACACAGTTTATTCTTTGGTAGTGAACATTTTCAACTATTATGTATTAGATTTTCCTATCTGTTTCATTTGTATGGGTCTCTGCTTTAGTGAAAAAGTTATTCTCTATCTTGTCTCTTCAATTTTTATGAATCTTCTTTCTACATAATTTTCCTCGATCATTTTTACAAATGTAGCTTTGATATTCACATGTTTCAATTTTTTGGCAGCTTTAACTTTATATTGACTGTCTGCTAATGTGCTATTTTGTTTCCTTGCAAGTCTTTAATCATTTCATTGATTTTAATTTTGTGTCATGCTTTGCTTTTTTTTCAAGATATTTTCCTCCTTAAAATTTATGTTCTTAATATTTAGAGAGTATATCTTATACAATTTTAAAGATGCTCAGTAATTTAATAATAAGAACAGAAGTTCATTTTCATAGCTATGTAGTTAATTTTTCTGGGTTTTCTTCATTTAGTTTCTTCTAAAACAATCTTTTACTAAGATTCCCCCTAGACCTATTGAAGTAGAAATGGGTGCTCAACTTTAAAAGTACAGGGAAAAAAATCTCTAAAATCTGGGTAGTTTCTGAACTCAGCCTGCATTTTCACTCCCCTAAAAAGAAAATAAAATTAGAAATGATAAATTTTGTATTTTGGTAATAGTTTTTGAAAAAAGATGAAGACAAACTCTAGTTTGCAGATCCACAAGTAAAAAAGGACACTTTCCTCTATGAAAAGATTTGAGACACAGATATTTTACAGCACATGATGGATAGTTTGATGTTTAGGGATAAAAAGCATCATGTTTATGCACTGAGCATGATATTGGCCAAATTATCAACCTGCTGCTCAAAATGTATGATAGAGTATAAGTATTTTACTGAGACAGAAAATTATATTGTACAGTAAGTCTAAAATATAATTAATGTAGTGAAATGGGCAGAAGGCATAGTAGTCTGCATCTATGTTGAAGTTGTAGGGTCTACTCCAAAGGGAAAGAAGTTTATTCCATAATCATCACCACACTATTTTCTGCCCTTCTCTTCAGGACAATCACATACTGAAGCTATCAGAATCACGTATCTCCCCTATCGGCTTCTCTTTTATATCCAGTTAGGTCATTTGTTTCTGGTCATCCAGGCAAAAATAGAGAGAAATTAAGGTAAAAGTGGTAGTGTTCATGCAAAGGATGTGTAGATGTGGAAAGAAATTGGTATAACCCTAAATGTAATTTCTGTAGGACTATACACTTATTTAGATTTTCTAGGGTAAAATAATCAGATTAGCAGTTCTCAAATGGGGTAAGAGCTGGAGAGAGGAAAGGGAAGAAGTGCTAGGATTCTCTGATAGGATTTAAATTCAGTAGGCTGAAGATAGAACCCAGGCATATGTATTACAAATAAATTTCTCAGGTGCAGGACTCAGCCAAGGGTGAGGGAGTAAGGAACTTGCAATATTTCAATAAATAATGCAAAAACTCAATGACATAAAATACCAAAAATTTTAATAAAAACAGGATCTGATGCGCATTTCCACCACTCTGCCTCTTTCACCTCACCTTAATCCTAATACTCATTCCAATAAATATTTATTACAAAACTAGGAGGACACCTGTGGACCATAGTTTGTCAATTTTTTATGGATTGCATTAAAATAATATTTCTTATGAAGAATGAGCTTTTTTTGGCAACCCCTTAATTATTGCACTCAAGGCAAGTGCCTCACTAACTACAGCCTGGTTCCAAACATGGACAGAATATAAGAACATTCTGGTTTTGTCTTTTTCCTTAAGATGTTTTTTTTAAAAAAAGCCAAACACATCAGGAAAAAAAATCCCATCTTCAGTAGAAAAATATAAGGTGAAGGCCTGCAGTTGCTAAATTCTACCTATACTATATATATATGAACTTGGTTTGGATCTGAATGACTATCAGTCCCTAAGTACATAAAAACAACCAAAGCACCCTATTTTTAGTAAATGCTTGACATAAAAATGTAAATAATTAAACCAGGCATGAAATTGCTAAAAAAAAAAAAAAAAAAAGAGTCTAGAGCAAAAGAAAATGTGACAGAGTAGCATTACTTCAGAAAATAATCAATCTATTGAAAAGGATTTATGACAGGAAATAGATGGAATTTTAAAAATATAAATGCTTCACATACTCAAAAAAAAAATCAGAAAGGGCCTATAAACCAATATGAAGATATCATGAAAAGAGAAGTAGCTCAGATGAAGGCAGTTAGCTAAGATGAAGGCTAAGATAAAAGAACAAGCTAAGAAAATAATTTTAAAAACACAAATATATAATAGAACAACTTAAAAACTGGCTATAAAAGAATTTAAAGAGAGAAACTACCCAGAATATTACATTTGTAGTGTGTAATACACATGACCAACTTCAAAATTTTTCCAAATTTCAGAGGAAGAAATATCAGAAATGATATGGCAATAAGAAGAAAATATAAGAGAAATGGAAGAAAGAGAAAAGTTTTCCTCTTCAAATTTAGAGATTCCAGTACAAAATTAAATTCCAATAAATTAGGCTGAACCAGTAAGCAAATTCATACAAAAGAAAATTTACCAAATTAAAAAAAAAAAACTAAGAAAAAACTAAATATCGATCTCAAAAGAACTCATAAAGTACAAAAGCAATGAAAAAAAAAGTCATATCTTGGTAAAATTTAAGGAAAAATGTCTGTGTATCATAAAATTAATTTTAGCAAATATAGTTTGAGCCCATCTTCAATGACATACGAACAATATTTGATTTAAAAATTAATAGAAAAGAGTGTGTAAAAAAACTGGAAGAAAAATCAAATAACTAGGCTTAAAAAAGAATTTATATAACTTTAAAGCAATCAAAAAGAGGGGAAAAAAGTAAAATAAGACCAAGAATAGCATCCAAAAAACTACAAAACAAAGGAAAGAGGAAGAGGAAAAAATGAAAAGCATAAAAATGACAGAAGTGAGATAAAATGTAAAAGTTATAATGAATGTAAATGATTTACTCTCTCCATTTAAAAGTAACCCATACCTTAGGTTACTAATAAGGTATCCTAGAGCTGATTTTCCCTTCAAAGCCTCAGCTAGAAGATAGGACTGGAAAAATGGTGATTCATTTAAATTCAATGTATAGAAGACCTAATCCTCAATCCACCTTCAAATCTATGGCACACAATATCAGCCCTTTTAATTCAATCAGGAAAGGGGAAACAAAATAAACAAAATCATGGAGAGCTTTTCTCAAGTAAAACCACAAAGCCTTTTTGGAAAGGTCTGGAAAGGTTAAAAGAGGCAATGCAACCTCAGCACAAAGCCCTTCACATTATGTAATTTTGGGAGACCCAGTCTTATGTACATTTGCCAGCCCACATCTGAAACAGAAAAATCAAAGTCTAATGTCTACAGCAAAAAGGCAGTAGTAAATAAAAAACCTGTTTCATCTTATATGGAACATGTTTCAATTTAGCAGTATATATCATATGAAAGATGGTTTAAATTGTTAATTTAAAGCAATTTAAAATCTCTATTCCTTTTTGTTGTGTGTTATTCTTTGTTTGTGAAACAGGAGAGCTGGAGCCTTTTTCTCTGTTCCAAAATGTCAGTAACAAGTTGGTTTTATGGAAATTAAGTATGCATTAGAGAATTTGGGCATGAATTCTTACCTAGGAGCAATTATTTGGTATCTTCCATTATCACAAACATGAATAGAATCTTTTCAATATCTAACTCTGCGATATTTTTATAATTCTGGTATTCCAATGTTGTAGTATTTAATTTACACTACCATATGGCACTGTAGTTCAGTAACTTCCATTCATAATTCATTAGTGACACTAAGACTTTTAATGGAGAAAGGCAAATTTAACAATGATATTTCCATTTCATATTGGTTTAAACCAGAGACCTATTTTTGGAATTTTGCATTCACAAATAGTCAAATTTTGGAAAAATATTCAGGCAATCACATTCTTTTGAGAAAATAAATGTCAGCCTAGAAAAGTGGGTCAAATATGTAAGTATATATGTAAGTCTACTGATGACAAGCAAATCAATTTATACACTTATGTAAATACATGTGCACTCTCTCACAGAGAAATAGTATTTGGAAGAATATTACAACTATGTGTGGTTATGTCAATCAAAAAATTCAGCTACATAATCCAACATTTGCTGGTGTGCTGAGGTGGGGAGTTTGCTCTGGAAGACACCAATATGTTAATTTCTTTCAACAGTTCAAGTTTTTCTTGCCTCCACATCCTTACTAAGGCAAATAACTTCTAGATTATCATATTGTGTGTCTAGTTAATTAAGCAAAACATCAAGCCGACGAAGATTTAAGCCCGAAAATGAATACTCAATTCACTTGGTTCATTTAATCATCCAAAAAATATTTATTGAGTACTTTTTATGTTCCAGACAGTTTTCTAAGCAATGGGAATGATAATAAAAAACACAAAGAAAAACGTATCAAGAACAAAATAAAAACCAAAAAAACCACTCTGTTCTCATGGAGTTTACTTTCATGTGTCTGTGTGTCTGTGTATGTGAGTATGTGTGTATGTGCATGTTTAGGGGGCAGAAGGACAGAAGATAAAACATAGTCAATCAGAAAGTATGGCCATGGAAAAAATGAAAGCAGAAAATCTATATTACATGTTTATGTTGCAGGAGGAAGGATGCTATGTTAAATACAATGGCCAAGAAAGACATCCCCAAGACGGTGAGACTTTGGGAAATACCTAAATGAGGTGAAGAAATCATCCTTATAACTATTTGTGGGGGACTTTTGCAGGCAGAGGGAAGAGCAGGTGCAAAGCTCCTGAAGCAAAGGCAGACCTGGTCTTTAAATGTCTGGAGTGGCTTAAGCAAGAAGGAGAGCATTAGGCGATAAGGCCAAAGGAGTCAGTGTGGTGAGGTTTTTACTCTAAGATGGGAAGACTAGAAAGTTTTAAGAATAGACGTTTAAGTATATTAAATGTTCTATTCTTTGCTTTTTTAAAAAGTAAAACTGCTTTTGGGTAATAATAGGCTCTGAAGACATGAGTTCCATGTCTTTGTAAAATTTTATTACCTTGTATTTACATTTATGAAAAAGTTTAACATTGGCCATCACTTAAAATGGCATCTATAGATGCATTTAATAATTTTGATCAATCAATATTAAGTTTTACTCAACCCTAAAAATTAATTAATTTTTTAACCTGTCATGGACACCATTGCCCAAAAATTATTCAGTCAAAAAATTTTTACTGACAGTGAATAAATACATCTAAATGATTGGCATTATTTATAACTGTTTTCTCAGCTATGAGACAATGCCACATATGCAACTTTTTTCTTCAATTTGGCCTTAAAATTCTCAGCCATATCTCCAGTTTGACTTGTATTTTAAATATGCTAGTTTTTGCTGAGGACATATAATTTCTATTGATTCCAATAAATATTCTTTTATAAAATCACCATTTGTAATAAAATTGCCATCAGGGAAATTTTTTAGTCTAATTCATGGCAATATATCATAGCAACATCACGCTATATGCATTAAAAAATTAAGCATATGGAATTTATAGGCCATATTTTAGTTTGCTAAAGGCTGCCAATGCAAAATACCAGAAATAGGTTGGCTTTTATAATGGGAATTTATTAGGGTAAACTTCCCTAATAAATTAGGGAATTTATAAGGGTAAAAACTTTGGATATTGTAAAAATATCCAAATCAAGGCATCATCAGATATGCTGGCTCATCAAAGGTCAGCTGCTGGCCATCCTAGACTCTTGCCACATGGCAAGCCAAAATGGCTGCCAGACACTGCCTTCTCCAGGCTCACTTTCTTCCCGAGGTCAATTGTGGGCGATTGGGCTTATAGCTTATCTCTCCCCTCTCCGATCTCTTTGCTTCAGCTTTAGCGGCCAATTTCAGCCCTCCCGCCTCTCTCTCAGCAGTTTCTCTGTCTTTCTGCTGCTGCAGGTGATCCTGGAGTCCTCTCTCACATGGCAGAGTAAAATGATAGGACAAAACAGAAGCTTTCTCTGCCCTTTCCTCTGTTTATATAGGAATCCAGTAAAAGGATTAAGACATACCCTGGGTCCTGGAATCTAATCCAAAGGTCCCATCTACAAAGGGCTTAGAGCAGGGGTTCTTAAGAAGGGATCCATGAGCTTGAATTGAAATTCAAATAAATATTATTCTTCTGGGAATGTGTTGGTGTGGGTGTGATATATTTATTAAATAATACACAGTATAGTGTCAACTTAGTGAGGGGTCCGTGGTTATCACCTGACTGGCAAAGGGGTCCGTGGAACAAAAAAGGATAAAAAGCCCAGGCTTAGAAGACAGGAATGGGTTGACCTTAAGAACAAGATTCTCTGGGGTCCACAAAAATCTCAAATTAGCACAGTCCATATTTCAGTTCATTAAATGTTTTATCATAAATCTTTCCATATATCTGTGATAATCCTTCACATGTTTTGAAAATATATTTAATGGTACTTTTTGTTGCATTTGTTCAATAGCTATTCTGTTAGTACTATAAACATGTGTGGCTATTCTTTAGTTCCACTAAGAAATAATCTCTTTTTTAAAACAAATTTTACCTTTTGCTCCTCCTTGTACCCACTTTGAAAGATAAGAAAATAGAGAATATTTCATTCTCATTTGAAAAATGGTACAAGCATGATAATGCAAAGCAAGTAATACTGGGCCTGATGGTCAGGAAGACAAAAGAGGGTGGTGATCATCTGATGGGTACATCCCACCTAAAAGTGGAGACTACTACTTACATCCTACCAATCACTTCCGTTCAATTATGCAAGTTCAGTTTGTCAGAGATTCCAATTTGCTTAAAATTCCACCAATCTGGAATTTTATGTGACACCTACCCATGTTAAAATATTTCAATTGTTTTCAAAACACTATGCAAACTAGAAAATTATGCCTGAAAGCTGTGGTTAGCCTGATGTTTCCAATATCCATTTGACAAGATTTACAATAGAAGTGATTAGAGAGAATGTGGAAGAAGCAATGTTCAAAAAATAATAGAAAACAATTTCCTATAAATGAAGAAAGATGTGACTCATAAATAAAATGACATGCATTTGAGAAACAGAATATGAAAAAGAGTAGCAAAAACAAAGCCCACATCTAAAAACAGAAAAAGCATGAAGACAAGTACCAAAAAGCTTCCAGAGAGCATGCAGGAATAAAAGATTACATATAGTCATTGACAACATTGGAATCAAAATTTCAAAATTCTAAGAAAAAATAGCTTGTAATTTAGAATTGTATTCCTAGCAAAGGATTATTTTCAGACAAGAAGCCTCAGAAATATTATTGCAAATTAGTTTAGAATTAGCAAAGTGAGTGGGCATTTTCCAGCAATGAAAAATTGTGAATCATAGAAAAAGGGTGGTACAAGAATTTGGTAAGTATTCTTTACCAATAGTTTGATGTGTAAGTGTTGACTGTAAAAGAAGAAATTTCTTTTAATGATAATCTGTTACTTAAATCACGAATAAGATCAACATAAGATTAAAAGATTGATAAAAACAAGATGAGTATACAGTACTTTCCTCATTTGGGGAAGCACATAGGGACTAATTTTTCTTATTATTGTTACAAAAATAATATTTAGCACATGCATTATATATTTAAAATTATCGTACAGGTTAAGTAAAATAAAATGGATAGTTTCCCCCAAATTAGAGGATAATAATTTTGAATAAGACAAGAAAAAAACTCAAAATAGCAGACTAGAAGACTAAATTAAAATACAAGAGCAAAAAGGAATTTCATATCAGTGGAAAATGACAGCTTTTCAACAATTAAATGTAGATAATTGGCTATCAATGTCTTCAAAAATAAAAATTAAATCAGTATCAAACAGAACAAAAAATGAATCTCAGATGATTTAATGACTTAAAGACCTACATTTAGGAAATCTATATACCCATGAATACACTGGAATATATTATCAGAAAATATGTTTATAAACCTGCAGTAGGGAATTACATCAATTAAGACACAGTAAGCAAACATAGAACAATTATTTAATGGGGTTCTGGAATTTTAGGATACAGCTATGTTGAAAAAAAAGAATAATAAGAGGTTAAAATGTTCTGGAAAAATGCTACATTATAACTACTTACCAATGATATGAGTGTCTATCTTGCAAAATTAAGTGAATGCAATGTACGGTTACTAAAAATAATAAAAAGATAGAAATATGGTAATTGACACAAAATAGTTTTAAACTAAAAAATTCAGTAGCTTTCAATACCAGGAATAAAGTATCTTGATTAAAATACATGGAAAAGAGGGTTGTCTATGGCCTGAATTGTGATCTATGTCTGATGGCAAAGCCCCAAAATGTGTGTAACTATCAGAGGCGTTATGCCACACTTAGGGATGTGCATATGGGGGATTGTGGGAGGGGTGGGGGGGGTGGCATATGGGTACTCCTGGAATCTCTGTGTAACATTTGTGTAATCAATGTATCCTAAAAATGTATATAGATATATAAAAAATAAATAAAAAATTAATTTAAAAAAATACATGGAAAAGAGAGCCAGCCTATCAATGAAAATATTAAAAAGTGGCAATTATGTAATTTGAAACATACAGCAGCTACATAAAGAAAACAATAAAAATTTTCTACATTGCATAAAGAGCTTTCAGAATTGAAAAGTTTTTGGTAAGACTAATCATTCAAAATTTGCATTCTCCTCCATATTTATTTGCATCTAATGCAATTTAAATCAAAATTCCAATTTAATAATAGGTTTTTATGACTTCATATGGAAAAAAAATCTGTGGTAATTCAGCAAAGAAAATATCTCCAGGAAAAAAATAGGACAATAGGGAAGAGAAACATGTATACAATCATTTTAATATTCATTATAAATGCATATAAATACTATATATACATAAATCAGTGCAACAAAACAGAAAACCCAAATATTAAATTAAAAGAAGCAATCAAATTTAGAATGGAATTAATGGGGCATTCAAAATTAATGAAGAAAAATACATTATTAAATAAATCATGTTAGAAAAACTAACTTTAGCAAGGATCAGGAGAGAAAACAGACCAAATCATTAAATTGAGCTTTATTACTCCAAAGGGTTTTTTAATAAATTTAAGAGTTAAATGTAAGAAAATTAAATCATATGAGAACAAAAAAAAATAATTTTAGGAAAAAAATACTATTTTACCTAAAAGAAGAAAGTTCTTTCTAAGTTTGACATTAAAGGTGGGAAGCATAAAGAAATAGAATAAGAATTAAAAATATTAAGTATTTGAACTACTGTACTCCCAAAATAACTTTAGTATTGAAAGAAATATTACTGATAGTTGCTAAGTTTTATATGTGAAGAATCCTTTTAAATCAATAATGAAAGAAACATAGAAAAGTAAAGATATAAGCTGAACATTTATGAAAGAAACTCAAGTGACCAAAAAAATAGGTAAAAATGCAAATTTATTTGTAAACAAAAGTACAAGGAAAACAAAATCAATGCATGATGAATTCACAATCATATTGGAAGTATGATGTATTGCTATCAGAATGATTGACATTCTCAAAATGTTTGAATTGTTATCATTTCTTATTGTGAAAATAATTTTGGCCATTCACATAAAACACAAAGTTTGGTGATGCCTCAATATCACCTAGGGAATACATTTTTATAAAATAATCATTTATATGTGCAAGAATTTGAGTATAAATTTATCACACCATATTGATAATAGCAAAAACTTGGAAACAAACCTAATGTTCAGCATTTGAGAATTGATTAAATATAATATGGAATGGCCATATAATACAATTTTAAGCAGTCATGATAAGCCATAGCACTGAATAGTTGCTTAAATTATGAAATGTTTATAATATACTCTGAGGGGGGGCAACATAGATTGGACAAGGTCATGAACAATTTTTATAGGCGAAACCATCTTAATACCCTTCCAGATTTCCTTCCTAGGCCTCTTAAATATTAAATTCTTCCCTCTTTGAAGTACTTTTATCCTTTCATTTTGCTGCCCACATCACTCATCCCTGAGGGAGAAGGAATGACGTAACTGATTGGTGGGTATTTCAGACAGAGCCTTCCTTTTTGTCTTTTCTCACCTTGCCTGGCCTGTGCTCATTAGACATGTGGCTCATGCTCTGCCAGTGATATATACATTCAGATTTCAAGTTAAATTGGAAGAACTTTGGGTTCTGGTCAGAAGTGCAGAGACACTCTTACAATCCAGAGTTTCAATAATAAACGTGACAACTTTATTTTCATTTTTCAAATTTTTGAATTATTCCAGTGAGTTCCAAATTCAGAGGGAAAAAGGGATATGATTACTTATTTTTATTATTAAACTTTCATAATATTAAGAACAAATTTAAAATAAGAAACCAAGATTTATAAACCATAAATATTACAGTAGGCTCATGAAAGATTTATATTTCTTTTTTATGTGATTACTGTTTCCTAAATTTCCTAATTAATTTGTACTGTGTATTTATTTATAAACATACTTTTTAAATGGAAGAAAACAGAGGCAGATATTTGTTAAATCTCTGAATTGAAGACTATCTAACTTTAAAACAGGGGATTTTAACCTTTTTTGCTCCATGGACCCTTTGCCAGTCAGGTGAAAACCACGGACCCCTTCTCAGAATGCAGTGGCAGAGAATTTTATGACACACAACTAGCTTCAGGTCTAACAAATACCAAAATTTCGAAGAATGGATGAGTGTAAGTGATTTTTTGTGATATGCATCAACTGTAATGTGATATGAAATAAATACTACTGTAGTTTATTGCATACATTTCTAAGTGAAGGAAAAGCTAGATTTCAATTAGAGGTCAGAGAAAACAAAGAAAATAAGTTGATTTTTTTCAATTCAAACACATGGACCCCTGAAATCTTTCCACTGACTCCTTGGGGGTCTGTGGACCCCTGGTTAAGAACCCCTGCTTTAAAAGAAATGGGAAAAATCAGAAAATAAAATGCACAGGCTTTTTAATTTTCATGCATTCTTAAATTTCTACATGTCAAAAATATAAGGATTGAAAATCAATAATGAATTAGCAAAAAAAGTTGATAGTTCACATCATATTAGCAAGTGTATTATATATTAAAAATTATTGTGATAGTTAGTTCATGTTGTTAACTTGGCCAGGTTATGTTGCCCAGTTGTTTGGTCAAGCAAACACTGTTCTATTGTTACTGTGAGGATATTTCATGGATTTTAATCATCAGTAAATTAATTGCATCTATGGTTAATTACATCTACAATCAACTGAGGAGATTGCCTTCGACAATGAGAGAAGACTCATCAAATCAGCTGAAGGCCTTAAAAGGAGAAGTGATGATTTCATCAGTCAGGAGAGAGAATTTCCATCTCTATTTCAGTCAGCCAGCTTCTCCTGGGGAATTCATTGAAAACCTTCATAGGAATTCCTAGCTTGCAGCATGCCCTACGGAATTTGGACTTAATTTATCCCCACAGTTGTGTGAGCAATTCCTAGAAAATATCTCTCATAATATATACATATGTATCTTGTCAGTTCTGTTTCTCTGGAGAACCCCAACTTTTGAATAAAGGCATTACAACGATGACATGCATAAATATGTTTGTAACAGTATTATAAGATTATTTTATACCCAGTAAAACTGATATCTTAAAATAGTTATTACTAATATAAGGAAATGCTTGTTTTATATTATTGAAAAAAAACTGTATGGAAAAATAGATTAGAAAAGTATTTCAAAATATTCGTTATTGTATTCCTCAATAGTGGATTTATGGCTGAGTATATTTCCTCTTTAATTTGTTGTATTTCCTGAAATGTATATATATGTACAAATATTTTAAAACAGGATAAAATACACCTAAATAAATAAACAGAATTTGCCTAATCTTTCTGTAACACAGAGGAGGAAAAAAAAAAAGAAAGTGCATGGTGTAAGGAACTTATGAGAGTAAAACCCTGGGTATTTGAAGACAAAGGCAAGTAACAGGCACTGAAAGCCTGAGAGAGACAAGGTTTCAGCACCTCACACTGAAATATAAGCAATAGTGTTTGCATTTTGAGGGCCAGGCTGGTCTGAATATACATTTCAGCCAGGTTTCCATTGCCTAATTTTCTTTTTCATTCTTTAAAAAAAAATTTTTTTTAAGATAATTAGATTATACAAATGTCACATAAAAAATATAGGGGATTTCCATATGCCCCGCTCCCCACACCTCACATTTTCCCACATTAACAACATCCTTCATTGTAATTGATGAACACATTTTAGAGCATTGCCACTAAGCATAGATTATGTTTACATTGTAGTTTACACTCTCTTCTACACAATTCTGTAGATTATGATAAAATTTATAATGGCCTGTATCTGTCATTGCAATGTCATTCAGGACAATTCCCAAGTCCCAAAAATACCCCTGTGTTACATCTGTTTTCCATCTCCCTGCCTTCAGAACCTCCAGTGGCCACTGCATCCAAATAAATGATATATTTTTTTCCATTGCTAGAATCACATTAAGTCTATAGTAGAACGCCAGTAAACTTGCTTTAGTCCATAGTGCACTCCCTAATCCAGAGGATTCTGGGATGGTAATGTCCACTCCAACTCTAATTGAGAGGAGGCTGTATTCCCATAGGGCATATTGATGGGACTCTCTTGCTTGCAGTTGTAGGCTTCCTCAGTTCCTTGGTATGGTGGTTGTCCATTATCACCTCCATGTTAGTTGTCCTGGGTGAGACCAATGAACTGGAGAGTAGGTGTTGCAACTCTGATGAGATTTGGGGACCATCTGGCACATGGACAGCCCAAAGATTTAAGTCTCTTGAATATATACCTACCAACTCCAGCACCAACTCTAGGTTCAAATAGAAGGGAGAGAAGAGCCATATGTAGGGAAACCACAATTGAGTCTAACTCTGTCACTCTGGGGAGCATAAATTCCAAAGTAGGGACCATTGACAAGTCACCAAACTCCTCAGCTATCTGTCTTGACTATAGTGTCTGGATGTCTCCAGAGCCCTCAGGAGCCCCGTTATTTGGGGTAGAATCTACTTTGACAGTCAAAGAGATCCTGCTGAGACGTGCATAAGTGTAACCTCTGGAATGACCTCCCAACTCACTTTGAAGTCTCTTAGACATATAAACTCATTTGCCTTTACTTTTCCCCTCTTTTGATCAAGGTCTTTTTCCAGTTGCATTACTATTTGGTGCTTGGAAGTAATCCCTCCGTGCCAGGGAGACTCATCCCTAGGAGTCATGACCCTCACTGGGGGGAAGGTAATGTATTTATATGTTGAGTTTGGCTTAGAGAGAGGCCACATTTGAGCAATAAGGAGGCTCCAAGGAGGCAACTCTTCAGCACCCTATAATAGTAGGTTAAGTTTCAATTTTATGAGTAAAGATTCATATGCACAGTCATCAATATCAAGGGCCCATCAATGGACCATCTTTCTTCACTAGTCATTGCCCCTGTACTAGGGGGATTCTTGCTGATCTATTAGAGAATGTGGCAGAGCTCCCCAGGATGGGGATTTGATATTCCTTCAGTTATTGTCTGAATCTCCACCCACCATGACCATGTCCCATGAACATTTGAACACAATTATATGCCTTATATGAATGCCCAGGTGAGCTTCCTCCTATGTATCCTCCATCACTGACACCCCGCACCAATGATCCTCCCCTGCCACAGTTGCAACCCTTTTGTGATCCAAAATGTCTTCAAAAATGAAGCCAATAAAATAGCCAAATATGATTAATAAGAAAATGAATAATAATGATCGTTTTAAAAATAAAAAATAGAATACAAAAAATTTTTAAATTAAAATTAAAAATAAAAATTTGGGATAATAAAAATAATGAAAAAATATTTTTTTAAAATTTTAAACATCTTCCCTTTCATCACTAAAGATCTGTTGTCCTATATGTACAGTGACATTGTCTTCCATTTACTCCTGCAGTCTTACTTTTTTTTTTTCATTTTGTCCTCAAAGAAGTTAGAGGTTACAGAACAGTCACATATCAAAATACAGTGGACTTCCATATTCCCAATATCCTCCCCCTTTTCCCTCTTCCCCTATTAATAACATTGTATATGTGGATGGTACATTTGTTACAACTGACGTACAAATATTCAAACATAGCTACCAGCCATGGTAAATGGTTTACATTTTGGACCATACCCTTTTATAAACTTTCATGCAATTCAACATGGCCTGTATCCATCATAGCAAGATCATGTAGAACATTCCCATCTCCCCCAAATTGCCCTCTGTTCCATCTATTCTATTCTTCCCTCCCCTCCTCTCGGGATACACGGCAACAACCATCAGGCTTCACTCCTTGAAGGAAAAAATTCATAGTTACTTGAAACAACACTTAGGGCTTGACAAACTGGTCTGCCTTCCTGTTAGGTACTGCCCATGCTCTCAAGAGGCTCCTGCCTTTCTATTTGAGAACATAGCAGGTCTCCCCAGGATGGCAGCCCACCACCTTGCCAGTCATTATTTGGGCCTCCACCCACTGATATAACACATTATGGCAAAATGATCACTCACACACACCCTAGAAGCCTGCCCCAGGTGCACCCTGCCCCAAATGCTCCCCACATCCAACACCCCAAACCAGCAACCCTCACTTGCCATATTGCCAAAACAGCATTCCAAACATTATACTTTCAACCATGTACCCACCAATCCCCATTGTTCACTTGCTCCCTCTTCCAACCTGTCCCCCAGTTCCATGGAGAATCCAACCCACCCTCCCTGACAAACCAGCACCACCTAACCTAAAGATGTCATTACACCACTGTCATGCCTCTCCACTTCCCCCTTATCATAGATTTTGCCCATATGGATGTTGGCTGACAACCTTCTTCTCCCTTTCTATTTCCTGTAAACCTTTCTTCCAGATTTTAACTCTGTGATTCTGCTCAATTTGCTTGATTCATGTCAGTGTGGTCATGTAACATTTGTCCTTCAGTGCCTGGCTTCCTTCACTCAACATGAGGTCCTCAAGATTCATCTATATTATCCTATGTGTTAATACTGTATTCCTCTTAAAGCTGAGTAATGTTTCATTGTATGTGCAGTAGTCAGCCAAAGGGGTGCTGATGTAAAATAACAGACATCGGTTGGTTTTTATAAAAGGTATTTATTTGGGGTAGAGGCTTACAGTTATCAGGCCATAAAGCATAAGTTTCTTCCTTAACCAAAGTCTGTTGCCACATGTTGGAGCAAAATAGCTGCCGATGTTTGCCAGGATTCAGGCTTCTTGGGTTCCTCTCGTCTCAGGACTCCTTTCTCTCTGGGCTCAGCTCCTCTGGTTCCTCCACAAGGTCAGCTGTAGACTATGAGACTCTCTAGGCTTTACCACTGTCCACAAAGCCAGCTGTGAACTGTCGAGCAAACAGCTCATCTCTTTTCCTGGGATCTTCTCTCCTTCCTCACCACCAGGTCCTCTGTGTGCTTACTTCCCTGGGCTCCAGTATTAAAACTCAGCATCAGAACTCCAGCTCAAAAACTCCAACTCACACCTCCAACTCTGTCCTTTGTCATGTCTTTTATCTTTGATTCCCTATCCACCAAGGGGCAGGGCTCAACACCCTACTGACGTGGCCCAATCAAAGCCCTAATCATAACTTAATTATGCCCAGATGAACAGACCAGTTCACAAGTATAATCCAATATCTATTTTTGGAATTCATAAATAATGACAAACTGCTACAGTATGTATATATCCCAATTTGTTTATCCAATCTTCTATTGAAGGACATTTGGGTTGATTCCAACTTTTGGCAACAGTGAATAATGCCACAATGATCACTGGTGTGCATATATCTCTCCATGTCCTTGCTATCAGTTCTTCTGAGTATATACCCAGCACTGGAATTGCTGGATCATTTGGCAGTTCTATGGTTAGTTTTCTGAGGAACTGCCGAACTGTCCTCCACTGTGGCTGCACCATTCTACATTCCCACCAGCAGGGGATGAGGTTTCCCATTCCTCCACATCATCTCCAACACTTGTTTTTGAATAACTGCCAGTCTAATGGGTGTAAGATGATACCTTATTATAGTTTTGATTTGCATTTCCCTAATAGCTAGTGATGTTGAGCATCTTTTCATGTGCTTTTTAGCCATTTGTATTTCTTCTTTGGAGAAGTGTCTATTCAAATCTCTTGTCAATTTTTTAAATGGGCTGTTTGTCTTTTTTATTTTTGAGGTGTAGGATTTCTTTATATATGCAGGATATTAGGCCCCTATCAGATATGTGGTTACCAAATATTTTATCCCATTGAGTAGGCTGCCTTTTCACTTTCTTGACAAACTCCTTTGAGGTGCAAAAGTTTTTAAGTTTGAGGAGGCTCCAATTATCTACTTTTTCTCTCATTGCTTATGCTTTGGGTATAAAGTTCAGTTCATGAAATAATTTCCTACTACAAGATCCTGTAGATGCTTCCCTATATTATCTTCCAATGTCTTTATGTCTTGACTTTTATATTTAGATCTTTGATCAATCTTGAGTTGATTTTTGTATAAGATGTGAGATGGTGTTCCTCTCTCATTCTTTTGGATATGGATATCCAGTTCTCCAAGCACAATTTGTTGAAGAGGCCATTCTCTCCTCGTTGAATGTGCTTGGTGGCCTTGTCAAATATCAGATAACTGTATATGCAAGGATCTATATTAGAACTCTCAATTCAGTTCCACAGGTCAGTATGTCTATCTTTGTGTCAATACCATGCACTTTTCACCACTGTAGCTTTGTAGTATGTTTTAAAGTTAGGTATTGTGATTCCTCCTATTTCATTTTTCATTTTCAATATATCTTTGGTTATTCCAGGCCTCTCACCCTTCCAAATAAATGTCATAGTTAGTTTTTCCAATTCAGTAAAAACTGCTGTGGTGATTTTTATTGGGATTGCATTAAATCTGTAGATCAGTTTGGGTAGGATAGACATCTGAATGATGTTTAGTCTTCCTATCCATGAACAGCTAATATTCTTCCATTTATTTAAGCCTTCTTTGATTTATTTTAACAGTGGTATATCGTTTTCTGCATATGTCATTTACAATTTTAGTTAAATTTATTCCTAGGTAATTGATTCTTTTATTTAAGATTTAAAATGGCATTTTTTTCTTGATTTCTCCATAGATTGCTCATTACGGTTGTACAGAAATGCTACTGATTTTTGCACATTGATCTTATATCCTGCAACTTTACTGAACTAGTTTATAAGCTCTAGAAGTATTGTTGTATATTTCTCAGGTCTTTCCATGTATAGGATCGTGTCATCTGTAAATAGTGAAATTTTTGCTTCTTTCTTTCCAATTTGGATGCCTTTTATATCTTTTTCTTGTATAAGTGTTCAAGCAAGTACTTCTAATACTATGTTAATTAGAAGCAGTGAAAATGGGCACCCTTGTCTTGTTCTCAGTCTTAAGAGGGAAAGATTTTAGGATTTCACCATTGAATACGATGTTAGTTGTGAGTTTTTCATTTATACTCTTTACCATGTTGAGGAAGTTTCCTTCTATTCCTATGTTTTGTAGTGTGTTTATCAGGAAAGGTTGCTGTATTTAGTCAAACACTTTTTCTGTATCCATAGTGATAATCATGTGGGTTTTTTTTTCTTTCAATCTGTTTATGTGGTGTATTACATTAATTGATTTTCTTATGTTGAAATATCCTTGCATACCAGAGATGAAAATCACTTGGTCATGGTCTATAATTTGTTTGATGTGTTGTTGAATATGGTTAGCAAGTATTTTGTTGAGGATTTTAGCATCTAGGTTCATTTGAGAGATTTTTCTATAGTTTTCTTTTCTTGTGGTGTCTTTGACTTTGGTATTAAGGTGATGTTGGCATTATAGAATGAGTTAGGCAATGTTCCCTCATTCTATTTTTTTGGGAGAGATTAGCAGGATTGGTGTTAGTTCTTTCTGGAATGTTTGGTAGAATTCACCTGTGAAGCCATCTGATCCTGGGCTCTACTTAGTTGGGAGGCTTTTGATGACTTATTCTATCTCTTTACTTGTGATTGGTCTGTTGAGTTCCTCAATTTCTTCTTTTGACAATATAGGCTGCTTATATGTTTATAAAAATTTGTCCATTTCCTCTAAATTATCCACCTTGTTGTCATATTATTTTTCAAAGTATCCTCTTATGATACTCTTTATTTCTGAGGGGTCAGTGGTGATATCCCCTTCCTCGTTTCTTATTTTATGTATTTGCATTTTCTTTATTTTCATCTTTGTTAGTCTAGCTAAGGGTTTGTCAATTTTATTAATCTTTTTGAAGAACCAGCTTTTCTAGTGCTTTCTTATTTTCAATTTCATTTAGATCTGCTCTAATCTCTGTTGTTTCTTATTTTCTACTTACTTTGGGGTTAGTTTGTTGTTCATTTTCTAATTACTCCAGGTATGTAGTTAGGTCTTTGATTTTAGTCCTTTCATCTTTTTAAATATAGGCATTTATGGCTATGAATTTCCTTCTCAGTACTGCTTTTGCTGCATCGCATAGGTTTTGATATGTTGTGTTGTCATTTTCATTTGTTTCAAGATAGTTGCTAATTTCTTCTGAGACTTCCTCCTTGACCCACTGTTTGTCTAAGACTGTGTGTTTAACTTCAGTATCTTTGTGCCTAATCTAGTTCTCTGTCCCATACTGATTTCCAGCTGCATTCCCTTGTGGTCATATACTTTGTATAGTTTTTATCTTCCTGAATTCATTGAGAGTTATTCTGTGGCCTAGCATGTGGCCTATCACAGAGAATGATCCATGTGCACTCTAGAAGAATGTATATCCTGCTGTATTTCGGTGTGGTGTTCTGTATATGCTATTATGTCCAGGCCTTCTAATGTATTAGTCAAAGTCTTTGTTTCTTTATTGATTTTCTTTTGAGATGTTCTGTCTAATGGAGATAATGGTGTTTTAAAGTCCCCCACTATAATTGTAGAGGCATCTATTTCTCCACTTAGCGTTTCCAGTGTTTGCTTCGTGTATTTTGAGGTGCCCTGGTTAGGTGCATAAATGTTTATGATTGTTCTTTCTTCTTGGTATATTACCCCTTTTATCAACACATAGTGTTCTTCTTTGTCTTTTAAAATAGTTT
Source organism: Chaetophractus vellerosus (assembly GCA_004027955.1). Taxonomy (NCBI): domain Eukaryota; kingdom Metazoa; phylum Chordata; class Mammalia; order Cingulata; family Chlamyphoridae; genus Chaetophractus; species Chaetophractus vellerosus. The sequence goes on from PVKH010003474.1 coordinate 24,518, forward strand.
TGGGGCCCGGCTAGATAGCTCAGTGGATAAAGAGCTCGCTGGGAAACCACATGGGAGGCCCTGGATTCAGTTCCCGGGGACCTCTCCTAGCGGGCAGACCGCCTTGAGAATGGCAAGCCGCCATGGGCGGGCCGGAGCCGCCGTGGGCAGGGCAAAAAGCTGCCACGGACAGGCAAAAGCCGCCACGGGCAGGGCAGGTCGCCTGCAAATTGAGCACAGCCAGCCACCCGCGAACTGGAGCCGGCCGTGATGGAAGCAGAAGCCGCCACAAGCGGGGAAAGCCGCGCCTGCGCAGTGACCAAGTCTCGGCGCGTCGCCGCAACGGGGGGGAAGGGGAGATATGTAATAAAATAAATAAATCTTTAAAAAAAATAAATAAAATA
>PVKH010003475.1:5795-25000 GCA_004027955.1 Chaetophractus vellerosus
TTAAAAAAAAAAAAATAAATAAAAAAAATAAATAAATAAAAATGCTGAGATGGAAATAGTTTAAGGGGAAGATCTGAATTGATTGAGAAATATTAAGGGAGAGAATGACTGTTAAGAGCAAAGGAGAAGGAAAAGAAAGAAAAAAAAGGGAATGGGAGCAGTTGCTAATCATGTGAACTTGGCCTACTCGACCCTAAAACTTGTTTATTTTTATTTTTCTCTAAAATGGGGACAATAATGCCTCCCCTGTTGATAGTGCAGGAAAATCGAGAAGATCAGCTGATATAAGTGCTACAAAGATGTACTTACATTTCCACCTTTAGCTGGAAGGTTTGACAGAGTTGGAAAGGAGAGACCGCTCTGAGCAAACACTTTTGGCACATTTATACATGCATACTTATGTATCTAGCTCCTAATTCAAATTATATGGAATAGTTAATGTTTAGCCTTGGGAGGGAGATCTCACTGCTTCTATTAGTCAATTACTTTGTAGATATTTTGAATCAGGTTTGAGTGCATGTTTTCAGAGTCACATTCGTTACCCCAGAAGAGGGCACCATTATCCAAGAAATGGTTGGAAGTTGCACCAGCTACAGGGAACAAGCTTTTAGAGTTTCTAATGGGAGAGAAATCTGTGAGCAAAATAGTCAAGAGTTTGCCTTCAGTACCCCCATTCTAGTTTCAGGGCTCTTCCACACTTCCATCAGGCTGTTTTCCCAATTCCACAAAAGCTTTTTCAACTACCTTAAATGGGATTTCTAAAAGCAGTGGATCCAAATCTTTTCATTATTAATGGCATTGTTTTTTCCTCAGGGATATGACATGTTAAGACCTCTTGTTTGCTAAATGCATTTAGTAATAGATGCATTGTCATTTTTTTCTAATCTAAGAATAAGATATAGTCACATCAACTCAGCTGATAACTTCAGCCATTGGCAAAGAAACAAAGTTTTAGTTAGTGAAGTGTAAAGGAAATGTTCAATTTCCATTAGCATTTTTAAATACTGAAAATAGCTTGTAGAAACCAGCTACTCTCTGAAGATTCCTAGGGTCTAAGATTCCAGATGAGAGAGGATTAAAAGGATCTCACCTGGGAAGCAGATGTGGCTCAAGCAGTTGAGCTCCCGGCTACCACATGGGAGGTTCCTGGTTCAGTTCCTGGTGCCTCTTAAAGAAGATGAGCAAGACAGAGAGGTGACGTGATGAACTGGCGCAAAGGAATGACGCAATAAGATGACGTAAAGAAGAGACACAAGGGGGCCGGCTAGATAGCTCAGTGGATAAGAGCGCCGGTATACCACATGGGAGGCCCCGGGTTCGGTTCCCGGGGACCTCTCCGAGCGGGCAGACGACCTTGAGAAAGGCAAGCTGCCGTGGGCAAGGCAAAAAGCCGCCATGGGCAGGGCGGAGCCCCCACGGGCATGGCAAAGTCACCCGTGAAACATGGAGCAGCCGCCTGCGAAGCGTGGAAGCCGGGCAGCCCGCAAAATACGGAGCACTGCTGCCCGCAAAACATGGAGCGGAGCTGCCCGTGAAAACAGAATGGAGCCACCCACGAACGGAGCTAGCCGCCTCCGCGGAGGGCCGACTCGGCGCGTCGCCGCAAAGACGGGGGGAGGCAAGAAGCAGACATTGAAAAACACAGAAGAATGGACACACAGCAAGAGCAAGCAGAAAGGGAGGGGAGGGATATGTAAAAAAAAAAAAGAGAGACACAAGGAGGAAAACACAATACTGGGAGCAAAGGTGGTTTAAGTGATTAGGCGCCTCCCTCCCACACGGGAGGTCCCGGGTTCGGTTCCAGTGCCTCCTAAAAAAAGAAGATGAGCACACAGTGAACAGACACAGAGCAGACAGCAAGCACAATCAATGAAGTGGGGGCAGGGGGAGAAGTAAATACATAAAATAAATCTTTAAAAAAAAAAGTATCTCACCTTATTGTATAACTGTCTACAATAAGCCATGGTCTGCATATTTTATTTCTATTTATAGCATAAGGTAGTAACTGAAAACTTGTTAACTGAAGGCATACCTGGATTTTTTTTAAAGCAGTTTTACTCACACACCATTCAATCCATCCCATACTTGGAGTTTGATTGAGGAAATTTTCTATAATCTTTACCCAAAAGACTGAAGTTCTAATAGAGGAATTCCAGACGAACTAGCAAAAACAGGAGACCTGTAAAATGGGTCATGTATTTACCTATTAGGCAAGTTTTGTGCATATGTAGATAGATACATAAAATATATTTATTTATAATAAGTGCTTCCTGTTTGGGGCATTTTAGATAGTTTATCCCCAAATCTCAAAACAATCCCAAAAGATAGATATCATTACTATCTCCATTTTACAGATGAAAAAACAAACTCAGAGAAGTTTGGTAACTTGCTCCATCACACAATTCCCAAGAAATGAAATAGAATTCAAACTTGTGTATAATTCCTAAGCTCAGATCATCATGTTACCTTACGAAGGGGATCATCAAGCCTCTGCTGAATGCCCTAAATAATGGGAAATTTATGTTTTGCAAAGCTGTCTATTTAATTCTCATCTCATTTGTCTAATAGAAAGTTCACCTTCATACTGAGCTGAAACCTTTCTCCTAATTTCTATTCACTGTTGATGACTCTAAACTGTAAGACCTGCTAAAAACAAGTCTATGTCCCTTCCCCCAGTCCCCCAGATCCCCCACCCCAATCTTTTCCATGCCAGATTAGCTCTCTTGGAACTCTGAGCAGGATTTAGAATACCCTTGTAATCAGGGCTTACCAACTTGGCACACCACAGTAGATTGGTCAGGTCCTGGTGAAAACCAATAATAACGCCTGAGTGGTCCAACCACTGTAAAATTGAGACCCCCCCTCCTCTGCACTCCCACAGGGCATGCATGGATGCAGCTCTCCACAGTAATGAACTTCACTTTGACCTTCACTGTTATCAGGATGGTGAGATATGGACAAAGGCACTCCAATTATTCAATAACCCTTGAGATCTAAGGACTGTTGGGTTTTCTCTAAACCTCTTAGGAAAAAAATCACCCCCAAACATATGTCGACATCAGTTATCTACCCAATATGATGAGCCAGTCTTGACTGCTCTATGTTCCCTAAATTCAAGAGAACTGATCATTCCATGATTTTGTTTGAAAAGACCTACCAGAAAAAAATTCTGGCAAAGTTTTCCAGGTCTCCTGAGTGGAAATGGATCAAATGTAGCTGAACTGCTATTGACCTCCAGAAGCTAAACTTCTATCAGCTGTCTTCCATCTTATCTTTAAATCAGAACCTTCCTCTCATAAGTCATTCTGCAACCACTGTGCTTCCCAATCTCCACCATCTGAGAATATCCTGACTTCCCACTGCCATGATATCAAGTGAGCCTGAAATGTGGGGATGAACCAGAGGCATAGTAGCTGGAAGCCTGCTGCCAAAGGTCTTTCAGTCATTGTCAGTCACAAGGTTGAGCCATTTGTTCACATTCAAACTGGTCACAGAGAAGATGCTGGGCAGCAGCAATTAGACAAAAGGAATTCTTGTTACTAAGTACCCAACACATCTATATAAATTCTTTGATACAAGACTTCAGTTGCAAATGCAACTCTATGAAACACACTATTTTCTGGGTTTTGTGTTGAAATCTGGTGAGATCCACTTAATATATGAACTCAGTATTAGTATGGATAGAGAAATAGAATACTGGGCAGTAAATTAGCATTCTATGTATCTAAAAAACTAAGAATGTCTAAAAATTCAATACAATTACGTTTCATAGGAAGAGGACCAATGATTTCATACTTTTTATTGCAAACAATCTATATATTCCTTAAAAATGCATAGTAAAATAAACCCCCCAAAAAGAAGCTTTAAAATGTAAGAAAAAAAAAGTAATAGAACAAAATACGTAGTGCAGTTAATAGCATATATGCTTTAGAAGATTCTTATATATATGGTTGATTAAAACAAACCTAGAGTAATGCTGTACATTTTTACAACAAAAAAGTTTCCAAAAGTAAAATAAGAATTAAACATTTATGACTGGGGTTAGTTGCAGTAAAGAATTGGATGTGAGTGTTTGACTGCTCTTTGCGCCTTCAAAGATCTGCAGGAAATTCTGTCTTCTTTTCAGTCCATCCAAAATGACTAAATTATTAGATGCCAGACTCTGTGTCCTAAAGATATGAAAAATAACAGAATTATTACCTGAAAAAGGGACCTGGATTTCTAATTAAGGCATTATAATTTCAGTTGTGACTTTGAAACAGTAAGTTTACTAACAGTGAGATGCATTTTTCAGATAAGTTAACTTTTAAAGGTCTGAAGGGCTCTTTATATTTTAAAGACTTCACAATGACAGCTGCTTTTAAGGAGTACATATTTTCTGAACAACATCTTTTCTCAGATCCAATAACATATTTTGGTCAGAAACAAAAAGTAAGTTCCTTAAAAGACTCTTGTATATAACTTAAGGGATCAATTATCTTCCCATGTAATTTATTATTTCATTTCTGAGAAGTCAAACAGAAGGGAAAAGTCCACAGAAATCTTTTTCATATTGACAACATTCCTTTCCTAGGACCTGTAAGCTATTTTAGTCCCTTATCTAACATACCTGCCTTGCTTCAGCCAAGTCATATTACTGTTTGGTTATATTTGCTTTTGACAATCCACTTTTCCCACTTTGCTCCTCTCTATCCACTTGTACACTACATTAAGTTATGTTTCAAAAATTTGACCTCCAATAAGTCTTTCTCCACACAGCCCATCACCCTAACTCCACATCTCTTTCGCAGTTATGAAGAATTTATGCTTTATTCTTTAGTTCAATTTATCTATGTTTATTGTTTGTTGGTTTCCTCAATTAAACTAAACTGTAAGCTTCCTGTAAGTAGCAGCTATGTCTTGTTCATCTCTAGCCCCCTCATACTTAGGACAATTCTGGCATGTAGTTGATGTTCAAATGTTATTTTCCCTCCCTTTCCCTCTAAATGTCTTTAATGGTTATAGTTAAAAGCCATTCAGGAAAACCATATTATAAAGCAATTTTGAAGAAATTAAATTTCTCAAGAGTATTCGAAATTCTCAACTGCACGTCAAGGAGTAATTTCCCTAAACTATTTTACCAAAGAGAAAGAAAGAGAACTGATGGCTTGTTGGTTTATACCATCGTTATTTACTTCTGAAGATATGTTTTGATTCTCTTTTTAAAAACTTAATATGGGGGCTGGTTAGATAGCTCAGTGGATAAGAGTGCCGGTATACCACATGGGAGGCCCCAGGTTCGGTTCCCAGGGACCTCTCCGAGTGGGCAGACGGCCTTGAGAAAGGCAAGCCTCCGTGGGCAGGGCAAAGCCGCCGTGGGCAAGGCAAAAAGCTGCCACGGGCAGGGCGGAGCCCCCACAGGCATGGCAAAGTCACTCGTGAAACATGGAGCTGCCACCTGCGAAGTGCAGAAGCCGGGCAGCCCGCAAAACACGGAGCACTGCAAAACATGGAGCGGAGCCGCCCATGAAAAATGGAATGGAGCCACCCACGAATGGAGCAAGTGCCTCCGCGGAGGGCCGACTCGGCACGTCAATGCAAAGACAGGGGGAAACAAGAAGCAGACATAGAAAAACACAGAAGAATGGACACACAGCAAGAGCAAGCAGAAGGGGGGGGGATATGTAACCAAAAATAAAATAAAATAAAAACTTAATATGAATTAAACTATTGTTTCAAGCAGAAAAGACTTTGTTTCCCCAATAAAGAGATAAAGACATGTTTAGAAAATGTGGACTTACAGAAATTTAGCTAAGAAAATAATCAGAAATGCCCATAACATTTTCATGTAAAAATAATTCAATGAAGAATGATTTCTTATAGCAAAAATCTCAGAACAATCTAAATGTCAGAGGAAGGAAATAATGGTCATGTAAATTATGGGGGTCCACATAATGGAATACTAAGCAGCCATTAAAAAGAATGAGGGTCTAGTTAGGTTTTGAAATGAATAAAGATAGTGTTTTCACATTTCACTATGTGAATCCTGTGTTTTCACGTTGTTTGAAAGTCAGTATCAGTGTATAGCATTGAATAAAGCATCTATTTTAGTTACTATTTGAAACTAATCAAGGTAGTGTTTTCATAGTTTGGTATGTGAAGCCTGTGTTTTAAAAATGTTGGTAAGTCAATATAGTGCATAGAAGTGACTGAAGGGGGCCAGCTGTAGCCCAATTGGTAGGGCGCCGGTTTACCACATAGGAGGTTTGGTTCCCAGGGCCTCCTCGAGCGGGCAGACCGCCTTGAGAAGGCAAGCCGCCGTGGGCAGGGCAGGCTGCCACGGGCAGGACAAGCCCCCGCAAGAGGGCAAGCCGCCACGAGCAGGCAGGCCTCCGTGCGGTGAGCTGACTCGGCGGGTCACCGCACGGGGGGGGCGGGGGACAAGCAGACATGGAAGAACGCAAGAATGAACACAGCAAGAACAAGCAGAAAGGGGGGGATATGTAATAAATTAAAAAAAAATTAATCTTTAAAAAAATAATAAAAAAATAAAATTTAAAAAAACTAATCAAGATGGGGTTTTCACAATTCACTATGTGAATCCTGTCTTTTCAGACTGTAAGCCTTTACCTGTGCATAGCAATTAATAAAGCAATACATTTTATTCACACTTAAAAAAAAAAAGAATGAGGGGAGCGGATGTGGCTCAAGCAGTTGATTTCCCACCTCCCACATGGGAGGTCCTGGGTTCGGTTTCTGGTGCCTCCTGGGAAAAAAAGGAACAACAAGCAAAACAGATGAAATAACTAATTCAGGGAAGCTCGTATGGCTCAGTGGTTGAGTGTTGGCTTCCCACATATGAGGTCCTGGGTTCAATCCTCAGTTCTTGGAACCAAATAAAGAAAGAATGAGCTAGGGGAGAGGTTGTAGCCCAGTGGTTGAGCGCCTGCTTCCCATATATAAGGCCCTGGGTTCAATCCCGGGTACCTCCCCCAAAAAAAAGAATGAGGTTCTTAACCTTTTTTGTTCCACAGACCCCTTTGCAAGTCGGGTAAAAACAACAGACCCCTTACCAAGTCCACACTGTACTGTGTATTATTTAATAAATATATCACACACCAACACAACCCCACAAGAATAATGTTTTTTTGAATTTCAATTCAAGCTCATGGACCCCTTGTTAAGAACCCCTGTGCTAGATCTACATGTACTGATACTGCAGGTATCCATGATAATTTAGGTGAAAAAAGAAAGCCATGGCTCTGTATGATTTTTTTTTTTTACCAAAAAGCTATATTTACTTTTATTCATAAATGCATAGGAAAAGGCCTTGAAGATTTATGTGCCAACTGTTAATAATGTTTAGGTCACCAATAATGAGTGGGAAAAAGCAGTTGAATGGAGACTTCCATTTTACTTTTTACATTTCTTTATTGTTTTAATTTTTCAAAAGGTGGCACATGATAATTTTATATAATAAAAAAACTAATAAATATATATACCAAACTTTTATGATAACCCTTTAGAAAACTATTTAATAACAAGAAGAAATGTTCATGATACACTATTGAGAAAAGCAAGATGCAAAATAGTATAAGACTGACAGACAAAATACATAGATTGACATGTTCAGACTGAAGCATTATAGGGAAATACACCAAATGTAAAAGTATTTTTAAAAAATATCTAGATGGTAAGGATGGCTATAGGGTTTTTTTAAAAGTATTTTTCAGTGCTTCTCATATGTTCTATTATGACCACATTACTTTTTAATCTGAACAAAGTGATTTAAACAAATTAGTGTAGAAAATATTATTAGAAAGTAGTCACATCTTTAAATATGATTTCTCTAAGGTAGCAATATACTATATCATGTTCTGTGATAAAGACTGTCCAAACTGCAATCATTATTCTTTATTCTCATGTTAGAAACCTACCCATTCTTATTTTTGCAGCACAGATTGTATATTATGGGCACAATTCCTAAAACAGAAAACAGGTGCCATTTCAAAAAATAATTGCATTTTTCAGTTTGTCAAGTATAATAACCATTCATTCATTCATTCAAGTAGATCAATAGGGGTATCCTCATTAGTATTGAGGAAACCAATACTGAGAAATTAAGTGATTTTGTACTAAGACACTCTTTCTCAATCTGTACAGACCCAGAAATACAAGTGAAAACTTTAATTCTCAATTCAGGAAGTAATCAATTTATAGCATTCCTTCCCATTTTTAGAAATAATTCAAGATTTAGTAGTAGAGTATCAGTAAAATTTTGGTTCACATTTGGTTCTATCCTACTATAGAAGAGATGTCACTGTAACTTTATACAGTTTAGTTGGTAAAGGCTGGCAGAACTAGATGATTTTAAAAAGTTTATCCAGGAGCCTCCCATTGGGTAACCCAATATGCTCTTGATTTTAATAATTCCTGTGGGATAATGGCTAATCAAATACATCTATACTTACCGTGGAGAGTCTATTCCACTATCTCCTGCCATGCTATGATTTTCTGTTCCTTCCAAGTGACTGTGCGTATGTTGGATATCCTGAGCCAACATTGGCATATGTGAAGTGTTGAAAAGTTCTAACTTTTGTTTGAAATGTTTTCTCATTTCCTGACTCGGGAGACTCTGACTCCAGCTAGCTGGTTTCTTTCCTGTGTCAACAACAGAGTCTTGTAGGGTTTCAGCCTCAGAAGTAGCTTTCCTTGTGCTATGGTAATCAAATACAGTTCCATCAGCAGGTGCTGAGGCCTGTACGCTTTTAACAACTCTGGGTTCCTCTTCATAATTAAAACTGCACTGGGTCCCTGAACTGAGGCCACAGCTTTCAGCAGAAAGATTAGGTTTCTGGCTTTCACTTGGGTTAGTGAGCAATCCGGTGGGTTTGTAACATTCATTTCCATTAAGTATTTGAAGCTTGAACCTATGTATTTTGTGGTTGCACTCGGTCATGGATCTTCCAGTCACCTTTTGTTTTTCTAAGTTATTCCACTTGCTTCCACCTATAAAGGAATACTGAATGTGGCCAGGCAGCACTTGGCAGAAGTCATCATTCTCAGAAAAGTCATCATCCTCTAGATATAATGAACTGCAGGCACCATCATCATCTTCTACTTCTTTCTGATACAAAGCCTGATCATGGCCAGAAAGCCCTTCATTTTCCAGACTCACTGTCTCTGTGTCCTGGACAAATGCCTTTCTCATTAGTTCTTCTTCTGACTCTTTGTTTTGCCTCTCAGGTTGCCTCAAATGGTTTGAACCAACTGGGCACTCCAAAAGGCCAAGATTTTGAAACTGGTATATTGTTTTATCAACTAATCTGCAAGCAGAGGAAGGTTGATCTAAAGAGGAGGAAACTCGTGGTGGCAGGATATGCTGTGTTTCTTTTGTCTCCCCAAATTTGTCAAAGTCAGAATGACTTTTTTTCAAGACTTCAGGGATTACCTCATTTTCTCCACCATATACACCATATCTCAAACTACTTTCCTTAAAGGAACAGCATTGATTGTCAATTTGCAAAACACTATATGAAGGGTAATTTGAGAGATGATCCCTGGATTCCTCACTGATAGGTTTGACAGTAGAGTTTTTCACATACACTGATTCTTTCAGTTTATCATTATGTTGCTCAGCATGTGACTGTTTGGCTTCACTGTCAAAGACTCTTGACGAATCCAAAGTCTTTTCCTTTGGTCCAATCTGACTGGGTTCCAGGTCACTGATATTTTGACTCTTGTGCCCTTTTGAGCTCCCGCGGTGAGGCAAACCCTGAAAAGGATTGCTGATTCGCTTTTTGTAAACCAACTGGGAACATAGTACCATTGGATTCTCACCAAGTGGTTTCTGATCTACTGCTTCATTTGGGCTTTTAAACCTGGGGGTGGTCTGGGCAGCAAGGAGCTTGGGATGCTTCTTCTGTCTAGTGCTTCCTGGCTTAGGCTCACTTCCCTGACTCCTGCCTTTGTGCCCATTCCTATGAGAATGACTCCACCTTAGAGGCTTTGCAGATCGATTCTGCCTTTTCTTAACTCCCTCTTTTAAAGGATGTTTGTGCCTGGCTGTTAGATCAGTGGAAGTGCCCTGGCTATTGTATTTTCTTTGTTCTTCATATTTTTGCATTAGAACAGTGTGTTTGATTAAGTTGTCAACAGTTAGAACAGGGTTAATTCGTTTGATTATTTCATGTTCAATGTCTCGAGGGATATTGTCCAAGTTATCTTCATCTCGGACAGGCCATTCTTCAGGTGGGAACTGAGCAGAGAAACTGCAGTGCTCTGTTTTGGGTTTCTCCTTTCTGGATATAGTACGCCAGAAGAGACTAAAGCCAAACTTCTTGGCTTTTTCTCTGTCTTTTGTGTACAGTAAAGGTTTGATGCTATCACAGACATGATTTTCCTCAGACACTGGAACAGCCTGATTCTGAACCACAGGTGTGGATTCCCCAAGACTTCTCTTGCCTTTTCTGTTTACTCCGGCCGCAGCTGGTAGTTCCTGTACAGCCTGAGTGCACACATCAGGAAAACACCGGCAAGAATGACAATGGGAAATGGGGGCAGCATTTTTTTTGGCTAACTCTGCACAGTCCTCCATGCTCACCAAATATGTAATGGCAGCTGGCATGGGGCGACTTTCATCTGATAGGCCTCTCTTATTTTCTTGGGTGGTTGTATTTGTGATGAAATAAGTCTGAGGAGTAACTATGAAGTATCCTTCTCCAGTGTGATAAATCTTCCTTTCTTTAATCAGAATTCCCAAAGTGGTATAGAGAATATCTTGAGACGGAACTGCAATGCCTAAAACAAACAAGCATTTTACACAATTGATTTTGAATAAGAAACATTTTAATGAATGAAATCAGCAATTAAGAAACGACCACACATTTGCTGGATGAACCCAGAGCTGACTGTAATACAATATATGTAATTAAAATCCCAAAGAAGCATTAATTAACAATACTCATGATTTAATTGAATAATAGGAATATTATTTAATTCAGATGAAGGAATATGACTTGGTTAATGTTTAAGTAGGAAAAAAATCTGAATTCACTCAAAATATAAACACTAAGTTACATAAACCCATTATAAATTTAAAATGTGACTGACAAAATCTTTCTTGGTGAGCAAACATGGGATTTTTAAAAACCAGTCTCATGACTTTTAATCTTCATAAGGATCTAAAGAGAAAATGACAGTCTTGCTTAAGTGCGGCAAACTACTTAACATCTGGATATGGTGGGTGTTTCAAATTGGGAAAACAAAATAATTTTAAAAGAAATTCCCTTTTCCAAATAGCAGGGTTCAAAATTATATTATGAAAACAATAATTAAAATGTTTAAGAAAAACACTTCAAAAAAATCAATATGCTAATATTTGTTTTCTTTTGGTGGTGGTACTTTGAGTAGTTACTTTTCTGGATTTCTTGATAATATGCATATTCATTTTATAATGGGAAAAAATAAAATATAACCTTCTACAGTCATATAATGGAATATCATGTAGCTATTGAAAAAAATGAGATAGGTTAATACAATGCTGATAAAGATCTCCAAGATACATTTTTAAGTTTAAAAAAAATAAGATGTAGAGAGCATGTATAGAATGATCCGATTTATGTTATAAAAAGGACATATATATTCAAATACAATTTATGAAAGTATATATAAAAAACGATAAACAATAAATAGCAGTTGTCACCTCAGAGAAATGAGAGTGAAGGAATAGGTGAGGAAAACAGATGAACTTTTCTGTTTCACATTGCACCCCTTTATACAGAGTCAAACTTGTTTGTTTATTGCCATAAGCATTTGTTTGGAAAAGCTTATCTGGAAAGTAAAAGAAATACCCTTATCAAATTTGTTGACACAGGCCTTTTTCAGGCAGGGCTCTGATATATAAAGTTCTATAGAAGAAGAAAAAAAAATAGGAGACACCTGGTCTATTTATTTGTTTAAGATTATTTATAAATAGAAGCCAATGAACTGCTAATAAAGAAAAACTCATTACTCTACCTGGGTAATGTTTCATCAAATGCTCCAACAGTGATTCCTGTGTTACTACAATCTGAGCTGCATTCATGTCAGATATAGCACAGCAAAGAACTTCAGTTAAAGGTATAAACTGAGATTGAGCTATTGGATTCATTTGCACTGGAAAGACATCACCTAAATTGGAGATAAAAGAAAAAAAAAAAAAAAGGAAGGGTGATGGTAGCAGAAACTTTGTGAATGTAATTACCACTGAATTGTACACTTAAAAATAGTTAAGATGGAAATTTTGCATTATAGATACGTTACCACAATAATTTTTTTTTAAAGTAAAGGCAATAAATTTCATATAATATAAAATGTTTGGAATTAGCGAATCAAGAATAAAGATTGAAAAGCCGGTGGAATTGCTCTCCTTTCATCAGTCTTTACTCAAACTGTTAATATGACATGCAGAATGATAGAGACTATGTAAGAAAAAGGTTTAAGTAATAGTATTAACTTTTAACAAGTTCACAATATCTGTTACTCTTTACATGCAAGACATAGTATGTCTTCCATGTGTAAGACACAAAGTCCTATCAGAGTTCAGGAGGTCAGACAATGTTTACATGGCAGTTCATATCTTTCAAAGCGTTTTATTCATATTGGCTACCTGAGATAGGCAGAGATGAGATTATTATTCCTTTATTTGAAATTCAAGAAATCGACTACAGGAAGCTCAATTAATTGTCCCAAGGTCTAAAAAGCAAGGAAAGTGACAGAAATAGGTCATCTGATTCTCAATCCAGTATTTTCACAATTCCACACTTTCCTGATTGGGATGATCAGGAAGATTTGAAAAAAAGGGAAGTGTTTTCAATCAGCAAGGAGACAAGGAACAAGGAAGAAGGAAAGCATAAGGCATATAAGGATATGGATAGAGTTATCCTGGTTGAATAGATTAAGGGTTATATAGGACCAAAGTGAAAGATAAGGCTGAAATTATACTGGGCCATACTGTCTTTCCTCCTTGTTAATTTATTTAATATTCTTCTTAACCTGCCATTACTCAAGTTGAGTTTTAGATTCTGCTAGACATCCAAAGGAACCCCTCAATCAGTTGGAAATGAAGGATTGCAACTCAGGAAAGAGATCTGGGAATCAAATAATTAATAGAGATGGGATCTGAAGCTAAGGAGTGGAATGAATTCTTTAATAGAAGAGTAGAGAAGAGTGCCACAGAACACTTAACTAAGGGGCTATCTACCTTTAGAGGATAGTAAGAATAGGAACCCACAATAGAAAGAAGGCATGGTAATTAGGGCAGGAGGTTGAGAACTAAGAGAATGAGAGAAAAAGAGCTTCAAAATGGATAGCAAATCAACAGTGTCAAATGCTTGAAAGAGATCAATAAAGGTTGAGGAAGGAGAAATGGTCATTGGATTTCTTAATTGGAAGGTGACCACTGGTGACTTTCAAAGGAACTGTTTCAGTAGACGAGAAGGCAGAAATTAAATGTAAGATTAACAGGAAGGGAGTTGGTGAGAAAAACGTGAAAGTCTTTCTTCTACAGCACTTTTCACACTTTGGGCCAGATACAGGGAGACCCATCACAGTACACAGTACACAGTACACCCAGGTCTGAGGCATTTCTTGGGACATAGAACTTTCGTTACTAAAACCGGTAAAACTGAAGGCAAACGAAGAAGATTGGTCACCTTAGTCAGATAATTCTTTGTTGTGGGGGATAGCCTGTGCATTGTAGGATGTTTTGTAGCATCCCTCTACTCACTAAATGTCAGTAGCATCCTACAGATATGACAACCAAAAATGTCCCAGATGTTGCCATATGTCCCCTGGGGGTGGGAGCAAAATTGCCCCAATTGAAAACTACTGTTCTAGACCATTTATTTGAAAATGCGATTGTGTAAGAAAAGAAATAGAATACAACCAGAAAAGAGTAGGATCAAGTGAAAGTAAATGTGTGTACATGTGATTTTCTTAAATGAAGATTTCTGCACCCTTGGATGTGAAAAAGAAGGGCTTAGTGGAGATGGAAATGATTCTGGGAGAGAGAGTGCAGTAAAACAGCAAGACCCCAGAGGAGGAAAAGGGAAAATATACCAAAGGCATGAAGATGATGAATATGAATATGATGAAGATATTACTTCACCTGAGTCTTGAGAAAAGAATAGAGTGGCTGAAGTCCTGGAATTTACTGAGGCAGAGAAGGAAAAAAATATTTGCCCAGGAAGATCATCTGATCTCTGTACACTTAGAGAGAGAGAGGATGGGAATGGAGAGGAGGAAAAAATGGAATGAGGGGAATGTGGGGTGGTAAGGGGATTCTAGGAGCTATTCTCAAGGAGCTATTCTCACAGGAATGAACTAGGAAATAAAATAAAAAAGGAATAAGGAAATTACAGGGGAGCCCAGAGTCTCAAGGTGATTTAAGTGGATTCTGGCAAACAGGGTGGCAATCTGGAATGGAAAAGGATGAGAGCCAGGGAGGCTAGTAATGCTTCTAAACCTTTAATGTGCAAATGAGAACCACCAGGGGATCTTGCTAACATGCAGATTCTGATTCAGAAGGTCTGGGGCAGAGCATTTCTAACAATCTTCCAGGTACTGTCCATGCCACAGGTCTGAGCACCACGATTTGAGTGGTACAAGGCTAGGGTGTTAATATAGCAACATTAAAGTACTGATAATTCAGCAAATAAACATGACCCTGGGCTGGTAGGGAGTCAAGTAAGGTCAGAAGGGAGCTAAAGAATGGAGAAAACTTGGTTATGTCCTGCAATTAACTCTCCCAGTGATGGACAAGTCACTACACTGCACTGGTTGTTGTGAGAGAAGGAAAGTGCTATAGAGACAGAGGAGGCATGAAGGGTTGTAGCCAAAGCTGGTAAGTGGCCAATAGTACTTCTCATTGTATCTACATGAAGATAAAGGACTTCTATAAGGAATTTGAGAAGCTGTTAGCAGTTACACATCACACTGGCCTGTTCCATTGCTGAACTAGGAAAGGACCTCCTCTAATGGCTGTGGCTATTACATTCAGTGACTCTACAATGACTTTAGCATTCTGAGGAACCAATCAATTAATCGGTATTTCAAAGGGCAAGGCTGAGATGATGCTCTGGAAATCACTTACCAAGTGTGACATTAATTTACCTAAAACTCAAAATCTCCTTGAAATTCTACCTCTGAACTAAGGGTAGTAAGCTTCCCTCTCTAGTCTCATCTTCTCTTTGCCTTTCTTTCTTCCCCTTGGATCTTAAATTTACTTTCTGCTCTTTCATCTCCTTCCTCAACCAGACAAAATATGAAATTAGAGTACAATTTTAAATACTTTTATGCTTCTTTAATATCATTTTATATGCTTTATTTAAAATAGGTGACTCTAAACTTCTCTCTTCCCTTTGCCTCAAATAACTGTAAATAACTTTTTTCCTTCTATGTGATCCTGAATTGGTTAGCTGCGCCCCTCCCCCACTCCACGTGAACTAGAAACCCTTAATTTTAATAAGAGGATCTCCTCTTCTTGAAAGACAAAGGCTGGCGTATTGGCGAAGAAAGAGAAGGCAAAACCTAAAGAGGCTTTGCTCTTACCCATTCTAGCTTTACATCACCCCTTCCCTAAAGGAAGGAGTTGAGTGGCTGGAAAGTTGGTGTGTGTCTGGTGCCCCTGCCACTCTCACCTGCTGATAGTTTACCCTTTTCTGGGTAGGTGTAACAAGCACGGTAAGGTCTCCACTACGCCTTTGGGCTAGAACTAAAGTAATCTATTTAGGAAAACTAAATCAAAGTAAATTTTTCAGGGGGCTTAAGGGCGGGGTGCATGGGATGTTCCTCAGGTGTTTTTTTTTTTTTTCCACACTCTCCTGTGAATCCATAATATTTCAAAATAAATGTGAAAGAATGGATTTTTTTTTCAGAAAATGCTATTCTTAATTAGCAAACAGAAATGTACGAAAAATAGGGTTTTCTTCTCACATTTTTAAAATCCCAACAACTATAAAGAGGCCGAACACTGCTTGCCAAATCCAGAGATACTCTTGGAAAATTTATTTACCATTCCTACCATGGTGTGTGTGGTGATGTATATTTTAAAAGAGTAAATGAATCTTCTACCCAATTAGTAAGATTAACCGCCTTTTTTTCTCCTTAAATCTAATACAACTACATGTAAACTGCATTTTAGAGAACATGTTAAATTGCGTTTAACCTCTCTGCTTTGAGTTATCTCTAGACAAAGTCTAGAGAAAGTTCCTCAGTTCATTTCCTTCACAGCCGTTGCTAAGATATGTCCTCCTTCAGGTGCATAAATCATCAAGAGCTTTCTTTGTGCAGGAAAGCAGAGTAAACCCTGGCATGGGAACATTTGTGACAGATACAGGAATCATTTTCAAGCTATAACCAGTCTGTTTCGGTTACTTTTGCACTCCTTTGGTCTTTAGAATGCAATAGTTCTTAGAGTTTTCCACCAGAAGTTAACTTTCTCTGCAGAAGATCCCACTTACAGATGTAGCTAGATTATACAATCAGAGAAGACCAGTCCTTTGGCTTTATCCTTACTATTATGGAGTAATGAAGAACATCCTTAAATCCAGGCCCGCTGTAGACCTTTGACCCTTGAGCTAGAGCAGGAATCAGCAGGGATCAGAAGGCTAAGGAAAGGCTGTGGACCAGAGTTTAAACAGTTCACAGCAATGTTCCCTCTTGTTTGCCCAGTCTTGTACTCTTGTGTGCTGTAGAAGAAATGGAAAAAGTGCTTGGGCTGGACAACTGGTTTCACAGAAATACCAACAATGTAGACCCATATAAAAAGTGGTCACTCTTGCCCCACTATTTAATGCTGACTTTTCTACAAAGGACTTTTCAGGGGTGGAGGGAACTAATTTACTGATATCTTGCTGCACTCCAAAAGGACTTAGTGTGTAATTTTTTTTTCATTTCCAAAGTATGATGAAAGCAAATTATGATGACTTTTAATACAATTATTCTTTAAAAGTACACTTTCACTTTTTGTGAAAAAAAAATGCAACGTAAATTAAATGTAGCATGTGGATGCCAAAATCAGAAAATGAAAATTATGAGCTCTTAACTACCAAAAGCTGATGGCAGGGAAACAGATGTGGCTCAAACGATTGGGCTCCGTTCTACCATATAGGAGGTCCATGGTTCAATTCCCAGGGCCTCCTGGTGAAAGACAAGCTGGCCCGCACGGTGAGCCGGCCCTGGCCAAGAGCTGGCCCACGCGGAGAGCTGGTGCAGCAACATGACGCAACAGAAAAAAGACACAGAGGAGAGACAATAAGAGACGCAGCAGAACAGGGAGCTGAGATGGCACAAGAGATTGAGTGCCTCTCTCCCACTCCAGAAGGTCTCAGGATCGGTTCCCGGTGCTGCCTAAAGAGAAGATAAGGAGACACAGAAGAACACACAGAAAGCAGACAACAAGCACAAAAACAATGCGGGTGTGTGTGTGTGTAAATAAATCTTAAAAAAAAAAAAAAAAACCAACGCTGATGGCATCCAGTAAAAGTCCAAGGCAGGCCCCTTATAGTTTGCAGTCCTACAACTGTGACTAGAATCAGCCTCCAAGGAGATAGATGTAAATTCACATAACCCCAGGTAATTAATCTCTTCCCCCTAGTGCCTAATGTCAGTGGATTAGAAAGCCCTTGGCCAACAGGGGCAGACACCTAGAGAAAAGTGGTTTGCTCCTGGCCATTGGTGACAATAGCCTGTGCAATCCAAGACCTCATCAAAATTCTGAGGAAAAGGAGGTGTTTTTTTTTCATGTAAGGACACAAAGGCCTCCTCTGTGTGACTCAGGGAAAAGTCCTCTAGTAGGCAGTTTTGCATCAGCAAAGAAATGTGGCTGGAAGTGCCAATTCCTGGCTGATGCAGGAGATGAGAATACCCAAGTCCCATTGTAAAATACCAAGAGGTACATCCATGGCACATATGAACATGGCAAGACTGCCTTTCACCAGACCAAGAGAGGCAGCTGGAGCAGGCCAAGCAAACGCTTCCCACAGCCTGTGACACTTGAGAAGTCTTCAAAAAGGGAAACTAGACTCCTAAAATTTGCTGGCTACAGATTCTTAGTTGGAAGATTTAGTAAAATTAAAATAAACCTAAACTTTGTACTCTCTAATGAGAGAGTTGGTGTCAACACACTGGCCTGGTCCAGTGAGGTTCTTTTCCCCAGGGTTGGTGACTATAGGAAGCACAAGCCAACAGAAGTGTGACAGCCACCAGTCCTTGTTCCCTGAGTGAAGGTGTGACCTAGGGCAGCAAACTGTAGTCACTACACATCTTGAGGGTGGTCATCAGTGAGTTTAAGGTGAGGCTTGGTATCATGATCATTTAGAGGAAACACAGCCAGACACAAAGAAAGCTTGTGAATTCATGTCACCAAGCAAGAAAAGGCAGAACCAAAATCAAGTAGCAAGGAGCAGATGTAGATCAGTAGTTGAGCACCTGCTTCCCTTGTACAAGGTCCTGGGTTCAATTCCCAGTACCTCCTTAAAAAAAAAAAAAATCAAGTCACAATCTGCCTGGTCTAAGCCTGTGTTTACTCTATCCTCTGAGAAAACCCTTCAACTAAAAGCATCTTTTATAAAAATTTGAGTGTTATTTTGATATCTGTTCTAGTAAATTTGCAGGGACAAAATTAAGGTTTTTACATAAAAACTGTATCTTTAAGGGAAAAAATGAACTATCATGCTTATATTTACATTTATCTTACATTTTTAAAGCACTCAAATTCCGAGATCTTGCTCAATTTAAATTCTGACCTTTTAATTCAGGGCACTTGAATTTTTCATTTGATTTGAAGGTCCACAAGAGACTGTGCCACCAAATATACAAAGCAGAGGAAAGATTTCTTTGGAAAACACTCACATCAGGACTGTTTTTGTGTCATACCAAAACATGAATTTGCGATAGGTTAAATTCTAGGCAAAGCTAATTGTAACATTACTTGTTTCATATTTAAAACACAAAATTTTCTCTTCTATAAAAATGTTAAATCTCTATACAAGTGTGTTTATGGTCTCTGTGCTAGGCAGTCTGCCAGAAATTCATGCATTATTGAACTTCAAATGGTTTAACTGAGCCACTCAAACGCAGCTAATTACCCGGACACATGAAATCTGAGGCTATCTTCTTGGGCACCCGTATTGAATCACACTGTGGGAAAGGTATCTTCCATGTGCATTAGAGATGACAATAGA
>PVKH010003476.1:0-24914 GCA_004027955.1 Chaetophractus vellerosus
CGGCCAGGAGCCTGATTCCGACCATCTTAGGAGTGACGTTTGTCTGCCAGGCTTCTCCGCTGTAAAATTATGGTTTTCCCTTTGTAATTCTTAAGGACCGTGTGGGGAGCTACTCTGAGACTCGGCAGGCACCGTGTTTCTTCACGCAGCCGGCGGCTGGGGCGCCTCTTCAGGCTGGCTGCAGCGCGCCCCAACACCCGGGAGCGCTGGGCTTCCTCACGCTCCGGCTCCACCCGCTCTTCCAGGCTCCCCGGCACTGACGCGGGGCAGCCCTGGAGCCACCCGCTTCTCCAGGCCTCCCTGGTTCCTCTAAAGGGGAAGTGGTGTTTAGAAACCAAGAGCTGGGCACTGGGTGCACTGCGAGCATTTTTAACTCTAACATCTAGTATCAAATGGCCTTAAGAAAGGCCAAACCGACTTCCCCCACCCCAAACTACTAGAATCCCACTTCCCAAAGACATCGATACTTTTCACACCTTGCTAATCTGACAGCTGATTTCATTTGTACTGCTCTATTCATTAGGAATACTGAACACATTTATGTTTACTGGCTATATATGTCCTCTGCCATACCCTTTACCCTTTTTTCTATTGTGTCTAATTTAATTGGTTTGTTGATGCTCTTCATATATTTTGGATAGTAATCCTTTACTTCTATTTGTTGCCAATGTTTCCTCCAACTATATTGCCTGTCAACTTCATGTATAAGAACTTCTGTCACACAAAAATCCATTTACATGTGGTCAAAGCTGTCAGGTGTTTTATTACTCTTTTACAACTTCTGGGTTTTATGACCTGCTTAGGAAGTAGTATGCCTTCTCAATAAAATTGTAAGAATATTTACTGTAAAAATTGTATTTTTATTTTTTATACTTAGATTTATAATTGATTAGGAATTGTGTTGTGTTTTTTTAAAGTATAGAATGACATATGGGTCTAACTTTCTTCTGAATGGATATTCAATTGTCATCACTATTGAATGAAAAGGACACTCTTTTCCCACTGAGTTGAAGTGCCACCATTATCAGCACAAAGTACTGATTAAATCACAGACCCAGGATTCAACTGCTTGGGTTTTATTCCTGGCTCCACCACTTACTAGCTATTTGTATCCAAGGTGCTTACTTTCTCCATTTCTTATAGTTTTGTCATCTAGGAAATGGAGAGCATTTTCCCACGGCATAGGGTTACTGTAAAAATCCTTAAAACGGTATAGACTTAAAAAGTATTTAAAACAATAATCATATAATAAATTTTAGCCATTTTTTAAAAAGATTTATTTATTTATTCCCCCCTCCCTTGTTGTTTTGCGCTCGCTGTCTGCTCTCTGTATGTTCTTCTGTGTCTGCTTATCTTCTCTTTAGGCAGCACCGGGAACCAAACCTGGGACCTGGAGTGGGAGAGAGGCACTCAATCTCTTGCACCACCTCAGCTCCCTGGTCTCCTGTGTCTCTTATTGTCTCTCCTCTGTGTCTCTTTTTGTTGTGTCATCGTGCTGCACCAGCACTCCGTGTGGGCCAGCTCTCTGCTCAGGCCAGCTCACCACGCAGGCCAGCTTGCCTTTCACCAGGAGGCCCCAGGAATCGAAACCTGGACCTCCTATATGGTAGATGGGAGGCCAATTGCTTGAGCCACATCCGTTTCCCCACTATTATTATTAACTAAATTTGTACACATACGTTGGTCTGTCCAGACCACCTCAAAATAACATGAGCCATATATGTAATTTAACATTTTTCTGGTAGCCACATTAAACATGTAGAAAGAAACAGGTGAAATAATAATATATTTTATCTAACTGAATATATCATTATCATTTCAAAATATAGTCAATATTAAAATGTTGAGATATTCTGCATTCTATTTTCTTATATTTAGACTTCGAAATTCAGTGTATATCTTACACCTACAGCAAATTTCAAGAGCTTGATAATAGCTGCCCTACTGGACAGTGCAGGGCTAAGCTTTGTCACTGATTTAGTTGTATATTCGTGTGACAAAATCACGTAAGTACATGCAGAAAAGATATTCAAAGAATTTAAGCATTCATTCATGATTGAAAAAATAATTCGCAAATTATGAACAGAAGGACTTTTTTATATACTATAAAGGGTATCTACAAAAAACCTATAATAAATATTGTAGTTTGTGTGAAAAAACACTGAAAGCTTTTCCATTAATATTGGGAAAATACCCATTATCAGCAACTCTATTCACACTGTACTAGAGGATTTTCTAGCCCAATCTTTCTCAACCAGGAATCTCTGAGAGAATCAAGCCCTAATGTCCTAGCCAACTAAATAGGGCAAGAAAAAAGACCTAAGACTGGAAAGAAAAAGAAATGAAACTATTACTATTCACAACTGGCTTGACTGTTCTCCTAGAAAATGTAGAACAACCTAAAGATAAATTATCTGAATCATAAACAGAGTTTAACAAGGCTGTTGGTTGCGAAATCAATATATAAACTCAAATGCACTTCAGTACATTAGCAACTGGCAGTAATTAAAGTACCCAGTAATGAAACTACCAGAGATGTGGGAGACTTTTGTGGGAAAATTCTAAAATTTTATTGAAAGACTTCAAAGAATACCTAAATAAGCGGAGAGATGAGCTGTGCCCATGGATAGGGACTCTGTACACTACAGAAAATCCTCTTCCCGGTGAGCTGTAGCGGCACAGCAGGTTTTGCTTGTCTGTTGAAGAGATTATCAAATAGTGTGGGGCTGGCATAGGAAAGACCAGCCCCACACAGACAAAACCACGGAACACGTCTCAGAGCAGCCACGCAGCTCAGCGGGAAGATGGCCTGTGTTCCATCGGCGCTGCCGGGTACATGTCCCTGGCGTGAGCACCAGGAGTACGGGTTTGAGTGTTCATAGAAGGTTCTTAGCAAGAACCCCGAACTGGAAACCACCTAAATAGCCATCAAAAGGAGAAAGGTTTTTTAAAAAATCCACAGGTGAAAATGAACAAACTACGGCGACATGCAACATGGCTAAATCTCATCCACGAAAAGATTAAGAGGGAAAAAAAAAGCCTCCAAAATTGAAAGAAAACTTATTTTCAATCTAAGAAAACATTTTCAATCTAGAGTTTTATACCAAATCCACAAAAAGGGTGAAGGTAGACTAAGACATTTTCAAGTATGCAAACTAAGAACATACACTCCCACATGCCTTTTTTCCTAGGAAACTTCTAGAGCATGTGCTTCTACACCTTTAAGGGAAGACGTGGAACCAGAAGGTGATACAACAGAGAGAGGTGTGATAAAGGGTGGTCCCAGGATGACTCTGAAGGGAAGCGAAAACCCAAACATCACAAAGCAGACCTAGAGAGCAGCTGCTCTAGATGTGGGCGAAAAAATAATGGGGACGTTTCAGAGGGGAAAATGAGCTGATGTGGTTAAGTAGATAGAAAATGTCATAGATAAGCATGGGGGCAGAGATGGAGTATTTTAAAAACAACCGATAATTTTAAAGAAAACAAGACAAATGACAAATTGAGGCAATTAGCGGCTCCAGTAAAAACAAACAAGTTGTACAAGAAAGATGTGGTTGTATACCACTATATGGCTCAGTAGGGAACACGTACAATCTAGTAAAAAGTCAACAGGGTCTGAAATCAGCCATTCAGAAACAGGAAGAGAATATTATTTTAAATATGGAGGTAACAGCTAGAAATACTCAGGAGAGTTGTCCCTAGGTAGAAGAACTCGGAGCAGGGCAAGGAAATACTATTTTCCATTATGAAACCTTTTCAGTGCTTTATGTTCTTTTTTTCCTCCAAGACGGCAAGTGCTCATTTGTATTTGTTACTTAAAAGACATTTATATGTTACGTAGGATTTTAAATAAGAGCTGCAATTAATGTAATGCTCCCAAATATGAAAAATCAAATGGAATCTGTGTTGGTTACATCAAGGGTTCCACTTTTACCTGAAACTGGAATCAACATGTTAAATCTCCTTAAGGGAGATTTCTTTTCACTGAGATAATTCACAAACCATAAAATTCACCCTTTCAAGTGGACAAATGCAGTGGTTTCTACCCAGCTGTCCAGGCAGCACCACTATCTAATTATAGAACATTTTGCTCATCCCCAAAAGAAACCTCTGCACTCACTAGCAGTGCCTCCCCTCCCCTGCCCCAGGCCCTGGCACCCACTCACCTACTTGCTGTCTGCATGGCGGTGCCCACAGTTAACGTGGGTTTTTGTGTCTGGCTCCTTTCACGGAGCATAATGTTTTCAAGGTTCAGTCATGCTGGAGCATGCCTCAGAGCTCCTTTCTTTTTAAGGGATGGATAATATCCAACTGCATGGTAGGCCTCGCTTTACCTGTTTATCAGCTGATGGATATTTGGGTTGTTTCTACTTTTTGGCCACTATGAACAATGGTAAGTGTATGTGGAATGTGATCTTTTAGGCTACACACATGCATTATTTTGATAAAAGTTAATTTTAAGATATTTTCTACTTTCCTGAATCCTACCTATTCTTCAAAGTCCAGCTGAGGAGCCTCCGCTCAGGGCTCTCCCTCAGTCAGCTCCACCCACCACGTCCACAGCCCGGAAAAATGCAAAGTGTCGAACCAGACCTACAAGCTTCACTTCTGAACGTTTCATGATTCCAGGGCCGAGATTACCATTCCCAGAGATGGAAGCTGTCTGCGGAACCAGCCTCACCAACTCTCAGGTAATCACAGCAGCACGCCGGGCGCCGCTTTAGCTCAGGACGAACACAAACCATTCGACCGCATGGGGACTGGGTGGCCAACACAGTCCTGGGGCTGAAGGACCCGGCTGAAGATCAAGCAGGCCGAGGAGTCCTGCGGGGAGGCGAGGACACCAGCTACCGGGGAAGCCCGGTCTGTAGCTGGATGTACACAGTGCCTCCCAAGCTCCACCCACCTGGATAATTCAACCGAGGTTTCAACACAGTCTCCTTCTGCTCCTACTATTTGGAGGAAACAAAATTACTGTCCAGAGAAGGGTGGAAATGAGTAAATCAATTCACCAGGTGTTGTGTATACTTCTAAACCTATGTTAACCCATAATTTTTAGGGAAAAAATATCTGCCTTCGTTAAATATGAAAACAGCTGATCAGGATATAAAAGCAAAACTCTTTGACAACTCAAATAAGAATAGCTAAAGGCTGGGGGTGGATGGCCGATGCAGGAGCTTGCCTGCTTGCTGTTTTGGGCTCTGGACTTGTCTGAGGCACAAGCCTGCATGCCCCCTTCCTGTTTCCTGCACTCCCCGTCTGCCTTACTGAGGAGACACACCCTCCTTCTTTCTAAACCCACGAGACCATGGTTGCGAGATCGTGGCTCCACCCATCCTTTTACTCAGCCACGGAGACGTGCCCCAGCCCCGCGGGCAGCCCCCGTGCCGCCCCCAGCCAGGCGGCTTCCTGACCTCTGCTGCGGATCCTAAAACACGCCAGGTGCAAAACGGTTTCTTCTAAAATCTCATCTGACTAGAAGGCAGGTGGTTTCGGCAAAAACTAACCAAAAAACCCCGTAGCGATCTATTTTTGAAATGGCATTTCTTCAAGGATATCACCAAGCTCTCATTTAAACTATTGTTCAGATGGTTTACTCTCCCTTAAAAAAAATCCCTTCCAGTTCCAAAAATATTCATACCAGGTTTAGAAGCAGCTCTCGACGTGCAGAAGCCACCACTACTCGAAGACCAAGCACCCCACAACAGTACCAAGTACTGGGTCCTCAAGGCGAGTGCCCCGGGGCCGGGGCGGGCCTCCAGCAGCCGCCTTGACTGCGCATCTTGGAGGAGGAATGACCAGTACAATGGAAGAAAGGGGGAGCCAGGGCTGGCTTCTAAGCGCGTGGCTGGGGAAGCCCACCGGGAGAGGCACCCTGCGTGGGACACACCTGCAGGCTCCCAGGGGAGACGTCAAAGGAGGCCGTGAGATGGGGGCGCCCGAGGCTCAGGGGGAGGAGAGGGCAAGAGATAAAATTTGGGAAATTTCGGAGTATGGTTGGTATTTAAAGTTATTGGTTATCATTACTGGTTATTGGTTATCAAACGGCAATGCAAAAAGGTCTGGTTCCAAAGCTCCTATTGCTGGGGAAGAAGTGGGGAGAAACAACCCATTTTACAAATGTGCAAGCTGTTCTCAGAAGCTGGAAGTTAGGGGCTCCTCCACCGCCTGCTCTTGACCACTTACATTACTGCTGACAGCTTCATGTCCACTTCTGATTCCTCTGTCTAGTTCTAAGACTCAGAACTTGGGAGGGAAAGAAAGTTCACTTCTGGCTCCCTCCCACTGTGAAGGAAAGAGCTTTCTCAGCTGCATTTCACAGAGATTTCCTTAGAAATTACCTCTAAAAAGTACCTAACCCAGAGGAAAATCCCTACCATCAAGTAGCTGGTCCCAGGGCCATAATGAAAAACAGTGCGGCTCAGAGACTGAGGAAAACAGAACTGTGCCAAAACCCACAAATTAGCTGTTCCCTTGACCAAGCGAATGCAAATAATGTCACAAACCTCACAGCACAAGTTTTGTACTGCAAAGGTAAAAGCCTACTTAAATGTAAAGCTGAAAGTAGTCCTGTAGGACATGAAGCCTCTTCTTTGTTTAGTGCAAGATGTGTCCTGCCCAAAAGGCATGTATAATCTTGGTTGAGATGTAAGACACAAAGAGACACACTGAGAGGAAACGGTGCACTGCGGTCACCAGCCTCTCCCCAAAAGATCCCAAGTCCGAAGGCACGCCCACGGGGCGGGGCGGGGCGCGGTCCAGGAGCATGAGGACAAGGCGGCCGGGGCCAGAGCTGCGGACACCCATCCTTTATGCCCCTGGGCTCACACTCAGACTGACCCGCGGCGGAGTCTGGGTCACAAACACCAGCGCTCAATTAAACAGCAAGAACAGTCAGTGCAGAAAAACAGCGCAGAGGTGCTATGTAGACTAAACAGGTGATTTACCACACTGCAATTATGAAAGACCAATTTTTCTAAACTTTAAATTAAGTTTAATCACTTTGAACTCCTGTTATCTAACTCAGATATCAATCACTGATCCTTTATAATAACGTCTCATTAAAATCTAATTCCAAAGTAGATGATGATCTACCCGGTCATTCAAACACCAAAAACCCTTCAACAACAGAATTGTTCTAAAATGACCTTTTAAAGTAATCCCCCTTTTTTTTTTTAAATGTAATCCTCTCTCCCCGTGATTCTAAATGAGGACCTGGCCCTTTGAGTGCTAAGCAAAGCCCGGTCGATGGCTCCAGGGCTCCCATCCCCTAACACGCCAGGCGTGGACTGTGGGGGCGAGCCCACGCTGTGCAAGTGTCCTAGACGTCAGCGGCCAAAGCACTGGCTACTGAGAGGTCAGCATAGGAAAAGCATACGTGACGCTGAGACTCCCCAGACGGCCACTGCCTCGTCGTTTCTGATCTCTGCGGTGCTCTAAAAACAAATCTTCTTATCAGGATTTGCCCACCCACAAAAATTTATATTAATTTTCACATGAATCTTCTCCCACAATTTTAAGGAAGCACAAAATTATGATATTTAGAACAAGAGAAAAATAATTTTTCATTTAGTTTGTGACTATTTAAATTTTTTTTTCATTCTTTCAAGTAAATCCAGATTTTTTTGATGCAAAATGCAAACATACTTAAAACATTCTTGGGGGCCAGCTGTGGCCCAGTGGACAGGGCGCCGGTTCACCACATGGGAGGCTCCAGGTTCGGTTCCTGGGGCCTCTCCGAGCAGGCAGACTACCTTGAGAAGGGCAAGCCGCCGTGGACGGGCAGAGCCGCCGTGGGCAGGGCAAAAAGCCGCCACGGGCAGGGCAAGTCACCCGCGAGCAGAGCAGAGCCGCCCACGAGCAGAGCAGAGCCGCCCGCAAGTGGGGCAAGCCGCCTGCATGGTGAGCTGACTCGGCACATCGCCGCAGCAGGGGGAGACAAAGCAGACACGGAGGAGTGCAAAAATGAACACAGCAAGAGCAGGCAGAAAGGGGGGGATATGTAACCAAAAAAAAAAAAAACATTCTTTAGCTGATTTGCATATGACACTGATGTCAAAGAAAAGCTTTTCTAAGGTTTATTACCTTAAGGCTAATTCAGCACACCTACGTGCCCTGTTACATGCCACTCCATAACTAAGATGGAGGTAAGCTATGAAAACCGCAGAAACCTTCGTCTGAAACGGGTCAGGTGATGGCATTGCAGGGAAACAATTTTCTACTGTGACTGTGAGCTCTCAGCTCCAACCACCCTCTTCCTCCCGTGCGATGTCGGTTTGGGATAAAAGGCCTCCCTGGCACTGTGAACCCTCACACACTGAAGAATGGCTTTCCAGGGTGAAACTTCTGACACAACGAGATGTTTTATCCCAAGGCCACCTAAACATTGAATACACTATGACCTTCACGCAAACCAGGCTTCCAGACTAAATCAGATCAAATCCCGTGCCAGCCAATGTTTAATATACAGAAAAACTACTGCTGCAAATCCTCTGTTGCTGATGTGTGGCGTCCCGAAGCTTTAAAATGAAAGCAGCAACCCCCTTAGTCTGCCTCACTTCAGCCCAGTGTGACTAAGTAAGTGCTCACTAAGCATCTCACCCCAGGTACGGATGGCCCTGCACACCCGCTGCTGCCCTACGCGTACGCGCGAGCCTGGATCGCGGTGGTGGCTGCCCAGGTTTACACATGTATCAAAATGATCAACTGCAACCTTTAAGCATATGCACCTTTCCATATGTCAAGTATTCCTTAGTAAAGATGTCTAAAAAACCTCCCCACCCACCACACAGCACAGTCATTCCACTCACAGGTACTCACCTGGGAGAAATAAGAACCAGTGCACACACACCTTGTACACGAATGCTCACGGCAGCTTTCCTCAAGCACTCAAACAACTCACGCGTTCATCAACAGGTGAAAGGACAAATAAAATGTGGTCTATCCAGCCACGGGACACTACTCAGCGCTAAAATGAAATGACTGATACCACCCCTGCCACCCAAGAATCTCAAAACATCATGCTGAGTGAGAGAAGCCAGACACTACAGAGTACATACGATTCCACTTATATAAAATCCTAGGAAATGCAACTAAATCTGCAGTGACAGGGGTGCAGGGAGGGATGGATTGCAAATGGGCATGAAGAATCTTTGCAGAGTGATGGAAATGTTCTGCATCTTGATTGGGGAAGTGGTTAGGTTGGTGTATATTTCTGTTAAATATATATCAGCAAGTTGTATCCTTTAAACGGCTATAGTTTATCATATGTATCACTGTATCAGTCAGGGTTCCCCACAGAAACAGAACCAAAAGGAAATGCCCCTGTAAATATTATGAGAACTGCTGCAGGAACTGGCTTGTGCAACAGTGGGGGCGGGCAGGCTGCAAGCTGGGAACCCCAGGGAAGGTTCTGATGAACCCTGGAGAAGCTGGCTGGCTGATGAGATAGAAACGCTTCTTTCCGACTGCTAAAACCCTCAGTTCTCCTGGATGAGCCTTCTTCACTGCAGAAGGCCATCTCCTCTAGAGGCTGACTGTAGATGTCAGCGGCCAGAGATATGATCAACCGACTGGTGATTTAAATCCACGCAATCCCCTCTCAGTGACCGACTACTGCTTGCTTGACCAAACAACTGGACAGCATATCCTAGCCAAGGTGACAAATGAGATGAACCGTCATACTCAAAAAATTTAAAAAAACCGACAAGAAGGGAGAACCTGAAAAGTCTGTAGTAAGGAGATAAATAGACATTAGCGTGCTTGTTATCCCTGATTAAAGATGTTTAAAATGTCCTTCTTGGTAACTTTAGTTGGCTCTTGAGTTAGCACATTGTACAGATGAGTATTCGAGGAGCACTCAATGACAAATAACCACCATTGCCAACACTCACCAGGCACCGACACCTGTGCCTGAGGTCCAGGGACCACGTCACCTACACCTTCACCTTCACATGAAGCCTCTGAGGCAGGAACAACTGAGCGGTGACCCCAGTCCTGCAGGAGGAAGATGTTCCTGGAAAAGAAAGATAATCTGCCCACAGCCAAGGCTGGCTGGTGACAGATCCTTGACGATGCATCTGGAAAGAGCATGAAATGGCAAAGTTCTCAAGCAAAGCTTGTGCTTCTTTCATTCAACAGGGCTTCCTGGCACAGGCACCATCTTCTCTCCCCAAAGATACACTAAAACCTCTCTCTCCAGCAGGAAATCTTGGTTTGTGTGGACTCATGTTCAAAACTCAACACATCTGGGGTGCACAAATGTCTATAAAAAATGACTGTCAGTCACAAAGGGACACAGGGATGCCGAGAAGTTAGGAACACAAAGTTCAACCGCTGGTCCAGGTTCACAATGCAGGGCAGAAGTTAAACTAAGACTATTCACAAGGTGGAAAGGCAGGGGGGTCTGCACCTTTACGGGAGCTCTTGACTTCAACAGACAAGTAAAATGGGACAAAACATTCACTATCCAGAGAAACCAGCTCCCTTTCTTGATTAACGGTCAAAGTTCTCCTTCCACTTAGAACGTAAGTGAGGACGTTGCTCATCTCCAAAGCCCAAAGCCCACAGAGCACCCAGCTCATAATGGGCGTTCAATAAAAATCTGCTGAATAAAGGAGAAATGACCCAGGAAAGAAGCTGCTATAATTTTCCCTTCCTGACATACAGACACTAAGATACAAAGGCAAGGTTCTTAGAACAGTTGCAGCTCGTGCCACTGGTACTGAGAAAAGAATATTTTCAAAAATTATATCAAAAAGTAAAAATGAAAAAACTAAACCAAAAAAACTGGAAACAAAAAAATAATAAATAATAAATAAATAAAGTAAAATGATTAGAAACAATTCAATGTTGGGAAGAGTAAATGAACAAGTCTCATTACATAATGGTGTGAAATGTAAATTGATGGAAATTTCTGGAAAGCCATTGACAGTACATATCAAGAGGCTTTAAAAGTTAATTTCACCAACCCAGTGATTCCACTTAAAGGAACCTAGCCTAAGAAAAATCATCAGAAATGGGGTCATTTTTGACGTAACATTTAAAACAATGTTACAGGTAGAATGTAAGTAAAAATTAATTTAAAAGTCACTAAAATTTTTTAAAAGAGGGTGGTTAAGCTATGCTGCAGCTGTCAGAGGCAGCCCACCACGGCCCTGAGCCCCGGCCGTCTGCGCTGAGCATGCCAGACCGCAAGGCCTACCGGTCTCTGGGCCTTCGTGCCCCTGCCTGCTCCCAGGGAAGGGAGGCCGCTGGTTGGCTGCCTGCTACAAACGGTACCAACCCCTGGCTCCTCAGCTGCAGTCCGACCCGGTCATGTGAAGCCGTCACCTGGCACGTCGTGCTGCCCCCTGAGACGTGGGGGTGCAGAACCAGCACCACCGTGCTTGTTCCCCAGCTGCTTGTGTGCTGTGTGCAATAAACTGCCTTGCTCTGACCCGCCAAGTCTTATCTACTTCCAGCACGACAAGCCCACCTGCTTGCTCTCTTAGCCATCTCCTTGTTACTCCTCGTATCCTCGATGACACTGGGGTCCTTCCCTTAACAGGTGCCAATAAAAAGTGTGTACTTAATTATAATGGCATGCTGAAAAAAAAAAAAGCTATAAAACATTCCACAGATGGGGGCAGATGTGGCTCAAATGGGTGGGCATCCGTCTTCCATATGGAGGGGCTTGGGTTCGATTCCTGGGACCTCCCAGTAAAAAACAAACAAAAAAAAATTCCACAGAATGACTCCAACTATTTTCTCAGCTTATTTCTTTTTTTTTCCATCCTACATTTTCCAGAAAGGACTTGAGGCAGATGTACATGTAGGAATGTGCACAGAAAGCAAGACAAAGGTAATTACACCAAAATGCTGATGGTGGCAGGTATGAGGAGGCTCGTTAAACTCTCTCCTTGTGATAGTTAGGCTACTGTGTCAACTGGGCCAGGTCACTGTGCCCAGCTGTTTGTTCAAGCAGGCAATGGGCTAACTGTAATACAAGGGCATTACAGCATAGATGGCTGATTACATCTACAGTCAACCAGGGAGACTGCCATCAGCAATGAGTGACTCTGATCCAATCAGTTGAATGCCTTAAAAGGGGAAGTGATTTCAGCATACAGAGAGAATTTTCCAGCTCGTCTTTGGACAGCCAAGGTCTCCTGGGAACTCATCAAGGACCATCAACATACCTTCATGGGAGCCCCTAGTTTGCAGCCTGCCTGAGGAACCTGGACTTGTGCATCCCCACAGTCACGTGAGAGAATTCTATAAAATCTTAATACTATTTACAGACATCTCCTGCTGATTCTGTTTCCCTAGAGAACCCTGACTAATACACTCCTCCACTTTGCATGTTTAAAAATGTCCATAATACTACTTTTTCAAAGTTTGCCCAGTTGTTAAAGTAGAAGAACATGTGCAATTATAACCAATTACAACCTAGCACGCTGCCTGAAGGACTGCACACCAAGGCCCCTGAGCAGAGCCGAGAGCTACTCAGAAGACATCTCCTGCCCACTGACTCAGGCTCACTTGCCTCCACAGATCCTGTGGGCTGGCAATCCACTTCCCGGT
This sequence comes from Chaetophractus vellerosus, assembly GCA_004027955.1. NCBI lineage: Eukaryota > Metazoa > Chordata > Mammalia > Cingulata > Chlamyphoridae > Chaetophractus > Chaetophractus vellerosus. The sequence goes on from PVKH010003476.1 coordinate 12,568, forward strand.
TCCAAGCTCCTACTTGGTCCCAGCGGGAAAGGCGAAGGGATCTTTTTAGGTCGCTTCCCTCTGATGTAGAGATCAGGGCCCGAGGCTGGCACCTGTCCAGGGGCTGCCTAGCAACAGCAACAATATAAAGGGAAGGTAACTTTTAAAAAGAAACAGAGAGAAAACCACACAAAGACACCTGGGGAAGATGACGTGGGTAAGGTGGGCAAACCGGGTAGCTATGATAAAAGAGTAAAGAAAAAATCCAAGCTTGGTTTTTTCCTTTTTTTGCTTCTTTGATCTGTTGAGCCTCTTCAAAAACCTCTGCTTAAAAGTTCAAAAACCCTCTAAGGAGAATATTGCAAGGCCTAAAGCAAAACCACATGAATTAGATGGTTAGGGTTGGAGAAATGCATTTAACACTCAGCCATCCCTTCCTACAATCACGGCCACAAAGGCCCACACCATCACCTGACACCATCAATACAGGAACGAAGGGACCATCCCTGCTCTGGTCAGTCAAAGCCAGTAAGTCAACATGTGTGATGTGACCTGTGACCTCTAGGAGAGCAGACCAAAGGTCCCTGAGAGGAGGTCTTCTACATATAGGGCCCCAAAATTTAGAAGCTTTAAAAAGTGGGGGGGGTGGGGGGAGCAGATGTGGCTCGAGCAGTTGAGCGCCTGCTTCTCACATGCAAGGTCCGGGGTTCAGTTCCTGTTGCCTCCTGAGGCAAGCAAGACGGGCGAAGAAGCCAACTCAGGGAGGCCAAGGTGGCTTGATGGCAGGGTACCGGCTTCCATGTGCGAGGTCCTGGGTTCAATCCCTAGCCCCCAGGACCTCAAAAAAAAAGGTGCTGTGCGTGTGCGCGTGCGTGCGTGTTCCTGTCCCCGACACTGGCAGATCCTGGTTCATTCGGGATGGCTGGAATTGGCCTCTAGAAAAAGAATCCCAGGTTTTTGTTTTTTCACTCACCCAGGAGATTCTGCAGATTAGTGAGGTATGGAAACTACCATTCTAATCTCAATTTACTAGATTACAAACTTTAGAAGCAGTTAGGTAGGTGAAACAAACCACTTTGGCATGTTCATCTGCCTAGGACACTTGACTACCCAGTACAAAAGGAACCCACCCACCTGGGACTGAAAAATACACAGAACTCGCCCTGCGTGGAGAAGGTGGCTCACCCAGCTCTCCTACGGAACACAAGAGCTGACAACGTGAGCAATCAAGGCAGGCTGCCTGGGGCAAGAGCTGCTGGCTGTAGGATATACAGGGACTGTGAGGAAGCTGCTTCCTAGGGAAGTGGACATCCACAGCCACCCAAACGGGGGGATTCCCAGGGCCACAGGCACATGCCTAAGACGCATGAGCAGACAAGGCCAGGGCGGCCCCTACACTGTGGCCTTGAGCTATTCTCTAAACTCATCATAGGGCCCAAAAGGACATTACTGGGACATAAGAAAAAAACTGGAATATAGACTGTAAGCTTTATATCAGTGTTAAATTTCTTGAACTTAGTAACTGTACTTAAGGTGGTTACATAAGTGAATATCCTTGTCCTTGGGAAATGTACAGGGAAGTATGATATGTTCAAAGAGCATGATGAGTGCAACTTGCTCTCAAATGTTCAAAAAATACAGACAGACAGATATGAATAACATGGCAAAGGTGGAAAAATGCTAAAATATGGGTATCTGGGGGTTAGGGGTATGCTGGAGTTCTCTGTACGGGGTTTGTACTATTTTTGTAATTTTGTAGTATTTCAAAGTTTAAGGCTTTGTGTTTTTTTTAAAGGCAATGTAGGTAGAGAGCCGTCCCCAGAAAGAAGCGTGCCGGATGCATTGACTCCAAGGAAGACTACTGCAGGGAACCTCAAAAGCTACAGTCTAAGGCAGTTTTATGGTCAGGCTGCCACCCTGACTAGAAGTGGTGGTCCACAAAGAGCCGGGCCCAAAGCAGTCAGGATAAGGATAATAACGCCCTGGGTGTTCCCAGTGTTCCCAGGGTCTCCTGGGTGTGCACCTGAGCGTCGCAGTCCCCCTTGGCAGGCCGCTTCCACAGCTGGGCTGAGCGCAAACTATCAAAACTTGATTTCTAAAAACCCTTTGGACACAGAAGCAAATTGGCACTCTCATTTAATGGTTACGAAGCCAGGCCTCAAAGTCTGGCTTTTCACTGCAAAGCTCAAGACCTGCCTCAGGACGCCTGGTGGCCCCCGCGGAGGGCTCGTGCCCCTCCTGTGACAAGACGCCAGACTGTGAGGTCGGAGCCTCAGACAGGGAGACTCTGGCGGACATTCTGCAATTCCACTGAGGAAATACTGTCTTCCGCTAGGGTTCTCCTGGTTCAGTGCCAAAATGCTTCTTTCAGGAGATTTTTAAATCTAGTCACAAAGGGCCAAAGGGCCAGGGAGCGCCGGGAAAGGCCCCAGTCAGGGCCGAGAGGCCGCTTCTGCAGCTCTGTCAGCGGCAGAGGCTCACACGGGCCTGTCCCTGGTGACTTCGCATGTATTCCGGGTGCCCAGCCTCAACACGTGCTGGGGCGCCAAGGTCGCTCGAGGCCCGGCCGCAGGCTGCTGGTGCCACACCACCAGCCCAGGCACCAGGGGCTCCGAGGAGACCTCGCCGTAACGCGGGACCCTACACATCTCTCCACTCCTGAGGCCGAGATTCACACCGGGCTCTCAACATAAAACTGTTTAACAACGTGCAACCCAGGTTCAACCAAAAAACTATCCAAACTTTATCAGGACATGCAACGCGGGACCTCAGCTCCAGGAGAAAGGCCGCACGTTCATAAACCAAGGGCACCTGGCGAGGGGCATGAGACCACGAAACAAACCCAGCAGGCAGCACGCAGGGCGGGCAAAAGCTTGGGTTCGAGCCTGAGAAGGCTGGGTGAGAATGCCAGCTCTGTCGCCTGAGAGAAATAAAAATCCCTCAGTCTCCATCTTCCCGTCAGTAAAACAGGCATATTTGTTTTTACCCCACAGGATCACTCTGAGGCTTCACTGAGAACGTGTGGAAAAGGCTCAGCGGAGAACTCACTGCACGGCAAGCAGCGGGGCCCGCGCCCTGGAACACACCCCTCCCCGTCCATCCCAGCAGCCACGGGCTAGAAAGTGTGTCTCGCTCAGAAACACACTGAGATCTGGAAGCTTCTAGGCCGCCAGAGCATTTGCTTATACCTCCATCACAGCATCTGCCACATATTCCCCTACACTAAGTGCTTCCTGAAAGCAAGGCTGTATTTTCCAATTCTTCACAGCCTAGCACATGCAAATACCTGACACAAACAAGACAATAAAAAAAGGGTAAATCAATGGACAGATGTATGCACAGACAGAAAACAACTTAGATGCTGAGAGAGAAAGGAACCAAACCTTTTTTTCAAGTCTGAATAATTGGAAAAACAAATGGTGATAAAAGTAAAAAAAAAAAAAAAAAAAAGAAGTCTGGAAGGAATGCAAGATTGGACATGGGGAGCAAAGGTGGCTCAAGCCATTGGGTGCCTCCCTCCCACATGGGAGGTCCTGGGTTCGGTTCCCAATGCCTCCTAAAAAGACCAGCTCAAACAAACAGGGGATGGGGGAGGAATAAATTAAAATAAATCTTAAAAAAAGATTGGACAAGGGACAAAAGAATGCCTTTGGACATGCAGATTTTAGATGGCCATGGAATATCCCAGGGAAAATTCCAGCAAGCAGCTGAAATGCAAGAACACAGCTAAAAATCGAAACATTCTCTTAACTTCAATCATTAGGGCTGACGGAAATTATATTTCAGGGAATTAGGGAACATACGAGAAAATAACTTAAGCTAAACAGGTTGCAAAAACACATGCGGTCTGGCAGCTGCTGTGTATAAAAGCCCAAACAGACAAAATGGAACACGAGCCCCATCTTACTTGAGGTTTACAACACATAGTACGTGAATACTTTAAATCAAGACTGGCTCAGCATAATTTTTGAAATGTATATAAAAGAGTCTATAAAGAGCCTCAAACATGCCCCAAATTAAAAAAACAAAGACCTCTCTCACCTCTGCCCCTCCTTTTAGCCAGCGCCCTCTCTCTGTGTTTCCATTTACAGTCTGGTTTCTTGGAAGAGTCATACATGTTCTCTTTCAGAGTTTCCTTCTCAGAGCTCTTCCCCGACCCGGTCCCGGAGTGGGGTATGTCCCAAGAGGATACCCTGGTTCTCTTCCCAGCTGGCCTATGAGAGGACCCATTCCCGGGTTCCAGCCCTACTCATGTCTTGATAATCTCAAATTATGATTCTAAATCCATCCGCTGTAAGAGCCCGCTCAAACTGTCTGTAAGAGCCTCAAAACTCAAAACAGTATGTCCAAAACCAGACTCCTATGTTCAAATCTAGACACCTCGGATCTAGAACTCTCCAAGCAGTCACTGGAAGACAGAGCCCCTCCATTTCTCCCTTCAGCGCCCATCCCTCCCAACTCCCAGGACTTGACGTCCTCAGCTGTTCTATTCACCCTCTCCTTTCTCCCACCAGCACTGCCTGCGCTCAGGCTGCCATCGTCTCACTTGGACTTCCAACAGTTCCTTAAGGGTCTCCTCCACTGCCAACCTGAACCCCAAGGTAGCTGATTATTCCAAAATCATCATCATAAAGCACCCCAGTGTAAACCCTCCCACAGCTTCTAGAGGCCCAGAAAATAAAGCCCTTAAGAGCAGTGCGTACAGAGCCCTCCGTGACCCCGTGCCCGCTGTCCCACTAACCGTGTCTCCAGCCTCGCCCCCCACCTCCCGTGCTCTCTCAGGCACACAACCACTGGCAGTTCCCGGAAGAGGCCAAGCCACTTCCTACCTCCAAAGCCTCTGCTCATCTCTTACCACAGTCATCTATTTCTTTACCAGAGTCATCTAGTTAGCACCGACCTAGCTTTCAAAGTTGAGCTCAAGTGTAAGCCTCTCTAAGAGCTTCCCCTGCCCTATCCAGTTCCACCCCGACCCCAGGTGGAACTGACCACGCTCCTTCATGCCTGAGTCTCTGTGCACACACCTGCCACACCAACTCTGACACTCTCCTGCACGGCCTGCTTTCATGTGTCTCCTTCCTCTGGGCCCAAAGCATCTGCAGCAACAGCAAAGGAAACCTGATTCGTTTCTGTGCTGCACTGCAAGGTGCAGAGTGGTTGTTAATGCTTGTTGACTGAATAACAGTTACAAATTACTCGTAGAAACCACATCTGCGATATTACTACTAAAGAGGCAAGTGGTTTTTTTTAAATAGCTTTAAACCAATTCCATCATTCACACCCATCATTAATTACTATACAGACGGTAAGAGTCCCAGATAAAGGCACACTTCTGAAACAGTAACCTCTGGAAGACTCAAAAGGAAGCTGGAAAATATAAAGGACTCAGATAAGGAAGGCATTACGCTGACCCTTGCCAAAGAAGCCAGTCATCACACAAAGCAGCGGATAACCACCTGACCATCACAAAAGCAGGAAGACATCTGATGCCACGCCATTTCAGATAATGAAGATTTAACAAAAATCCCCTGCGTGCCCTTCGACCTATATTGCAGGGTTTTTTTAGGCAATGCAAAGAGAGAAGCAAAACAACGTGATCAGTAGTTTCAGAGGATGTGGGACTCACTTCTTGAACATTTCTAAATAATTTTCCTCCACCTCCATGTCTCTATTATTGCAACTGAAAATACGTAACAGTTAAAGAGGCAATCAAGCAGCAGTGTGGCGATGGGGCAAATGGGCAGGGCCAGGCAAAGTCCTTTTCTTCAGGAGCCCACTCTCCACGACTCTCACCTTGGATGGGTGAGTGGGAAAGGGGCGGGAGACAAGAGCTCCCAAGCTGAATTCTCCCACCTCTGCCTCGCCTTCCCATGCAGTACCAGCAGACTGTCTCCTCCCTCCTCCTGCCCAGGGAACCCATAATGCCTGCTCTCCTTTTAGCTCTTACTGTAGAATGAGAATCCAAACAGATCTTAAAGGCATGAAATAGAAGAGAAAACCTATCTGGCAAGATTGTTTTTGATTAATACATGGGCCAGCTGTTATCCATAGAAGTCCAAAGACTGAGCTATTTATCATTATAGGCCAGGCCAGTAAGAACTAATACTTGAACCAAAAATTTTCCTGTAAAAGAAAAATGTTATATTTGGCCAAAAGACAATATACGAGTTAAGATTCTTTAGAAGAAAAATCAAGACAAAATTTGACCCAAACCCCAATCTAATTAATATGTATTTTCCCCATGCTTAAAATATCAAGAGTGAGAAGATTATGTAAATTACTTGATTCTATCACAGAGGACATTAAAAAAGGGTTAATCTAGGCTAAGTAAATAGAGTAACCATCATCCCACGTCAAGAGCCAGTTCATGATACACAAATATGCACACACACAAATCAACCTAGCTAGTAATCAACAGCCTTAATGAAGTGCCATTTGGGGACTATTAGTTTGTTTTTAAAAAAAAAAAAAAAAAACGCTATTAAACACTAATACTCGTGGCAAGTTCACTGGTACATGTACTCACACATTGCTAAGAACAGGGAAAATTGGCAAGACCCTCTTGGAAAGCAAATTGGCACCATTCATCCCCTCTGACACATTACTGTCACCCCTGGGAACCTATCTTACAGTCAACAAAATGTATGATTATGTAACCTTATGTCCCAGGGTTTCTCAGAAAGCTTTAATTTCATATAATCATATTCTTTTCAATAAAGGCAAATATTGTGTAACTAAATTTGAGAGCAATTTAAAATCATCAACATCCTAGAAAAACAAGGAAAAACTGGTTCTTCCTAGGATCAAACACATACAGAAAAGCATTCTTGTTTCTGTTTGGAAAGGGGAGCTGAAGACAAAACTCAAACCCACTGAATATTAACTTCTGCCACGTGGAACCTGCCTCCATCTATCATTCCCCCAACAGGTGCTGAGCTGCTTCTATTTGATACCAGGCCCAACACTTGTTCTGGAGGCACAAAGATGGAGGAAAAACGGGGGGGGGGGGGGGGGCCAATTTCTCCTGAAGGCAGCGGCCCCACTCGCCAGCCGCACCGCATCTCACCGGCACAGGACGGAGGGCGGCCTTGCTGGCTGAGACCAACATCTCTACCCTTTCACGCTGGTAGCTTATTCCCTAAAGGCCAATTCTTCCTCATGCTGCAAAATATGGATAATCCTGAAGCTAATAAAAAGCAAGAGGAGAAGTAGCTGAGTTCAAGAAATAAAGGACTTGAGTAGCACTGAGGATTCGATTATCTGCTTAAGAACCATCCTCGGCAGTTGGATTACTCTGTAAACTTTTCGATGCAGAATCACAGCCTCTAACATATCCAGTGGTGGCTAATGAACAGCCTTGCCCATCTTTATCTGAAACCCTCTTCTAAGGGAGAGGCTTAAGCCACATCAGCAACCTCTTGGGCAGTGACTGCTGGGTTCAGGGGACCTTTTCAGAACCTGATTAAAGCTAAGAATGTGCTTTTAAAAATGCGCACACCACAAAACTCTCACGTTCAGTTCCAGAGGGGTCCTGGGTGCCTCTAGGAGGCAGGCGAGGTTTTAAAATGTCTGCTCAAGTTCGAGTCACCAAGCAGAAACACAAGCTAGAGAGCACCTTTTCTTGGGCAGGGTATCCAATGAAGACAAAAATATCTCCTCTGTTTGCAAATGAAACAGTGAGGTCCAGGAGACACGTGATCGAATGAGGAGGCAATGAGACCCTCAAGAGGAAGGGAAAACCTCCCAATTATTTCAGTGTTTAGCAACAAATTGGGGGAGTAAAGACCAACCATCTAAGAAACAATATATGAACGCCTTTCTTAAAATGTCAATTGAACTTTTATAAAATTACTAACCCCAAATTTTTCAAAGAAAATAAGTTTAAAAATTATTTTTCCCGCCCAAACCCCTCCTTCCCCCATACATAACAGGCCTTCAGGGTTCATGGTATAACATGATCATTTCTTTCTATAATTTTGCACTAAATTCTCATTTTATTCAGGGTCTTTGGTTACAAACCATAACACTACACGTGTGAAACGTTCCCAAATGTCCCGTGGTAGAATCACAAAACTATGCTTATGGCACAGCTCCTTTCCATCAATGCCCGCAAAAAAATTCCTTCTTTCTTGATTAAACCCCTGATGTACCTACTGGTGCACTAAGCCTGGGAGACTGGATTGGGGCTGCCAAGAGGCTGCCACTCCTCCCTGGGACAGGCCCCTCCACACCCCACCCCGCAGTGCCCACAGCTCCGCAGCGTCTCATCATCCTCGGACCAGAGTCCATTCTCCTGGGCTTCCCACCAGCCTGCCCCGCGCTTCAGGTGGCGCCCCTAACCATGTGCAGACCCCTGCCGAGCCCCCGGTGGGGGCTTTAAAAGGCATCCCAGAGATTCAGGGTGCCAGGTGTCTCTTCATTCTTTCCTTTCACTTCCGCCCTGTATATCCCCCTAGTACACCTCTCCCAAGGGCCAAAGCCAGAGGCAGGACGAACGTTTTTATGCAGCTGCACCTCAACAATCACTGCCATGTGCAAATCAAGTATTTGACTGCCCAGCCCCACTGCTCACCTTCTAGAGAGGAACTGAAAGCCAGTTTTCTCAACGCTTGTTGAAAACGCTGATATTCTAACTTAAAATCAATTCTGTCTTGCATGCATTAGATAACAAATGGGGAGGCTCGATATAAATATTACATCAAAGTCAAATGAAAATTAAGGTATTTCGGAGACATCACAAGTAAAGGACATTTTGCAGAAATCTTTTAGAGTTAACCTTTCATTTCTTCTGAACACTTAGCTAAAAATTATAATCAATAAATTCTCTGTTGACAACTTGAACTCTAAATGACGTTAACTTCTTGAAAGAAGCAAAAATAAGATAAGCATTCTGTGATAAGCACAGTAGATTCCACTTTATGGAAATCATCCTTGCATAGGAGGCTTAGAGTTGAACCAAAGCAAAAACACAGTCATTCACCCCAAACTGATAACTATCACAGCGCAGGAGGACGAAATCCCTCCCGGGAGAATTCCTTAAATGCACCCCTTAAAGTGCAGTAGTCATGGTTTTGTGTGCATAACCCGGAACAGTATTAGGTTGAACTATATACTGGATACTATATATACATATTAAAGAGAACACTTGCAAAATGTGATTTGACAATATTTGTATTTTTTCTTTTTCCTGAGCACAAACAATTGAAAATCTGTAAGTTAGGGTTTGTCTGGTGGGACTCTGCAGTGCCGTAAGCACGTTTTTGCTTGGTTTTTGGTTTTGGTTTTGTTTTGTTTACTACTAAAGGCACATCCCCCACACATGTGGTTTGAATCGTACTTGTCTAGTGATTTAAGACCCCCCGAATAAACCGCACAGCACTGGGAGTGTCCATAGGAGGGCCCCCAAGCTTGGGGTCCATTCAGAAGACCAGTCCCACCGTCAAGAAAAGCTTTTTGAAGCCTTTGTGAAGAAAGACACAAGCTACTACATATTGTATGATTCCATTTATATAAAGTGTTAATATAAAGCAATTTGGAAAGGTGAAATTAGATTAGTGGTGATGTAGGGCTGGGGAAGGACTGCTAATGGCTGTGGAGTTTTTCTTTTTGGAGAAATGAAATTGTTCTGAAATTTTTTGTGGTGATGAATGCACAACATTGTGCTTACACTAAAAGCCACTGATTTCACTCTGGATGGACTGTATGGTATGTGACTATAGCTCAATAAAACTGCTTAATAAATAAATGCGCAAGAACAGTCAGAACCAGCACCTATGTACGGCAGGGGAAGCACAGGAAAAACTGAGAGGCGAAGCATTTTCTTGCTTGTTTATTGTTGAAATAATGAAAATGCTCTAATAATGACTGAAGTGATGAATGCACGATGTGATTATACCAAACACCACTGACTGTACGCTTTGGATGAAATGTATACTTTATTAATATGTATCGATAAAATTAATTTGTTTTTTTAAAAAAGGGCTTTTTTATTTTTGAAATTCTCTTTAGCTCAACAACGAAATTTGTTCTCTTTCTTCAGCGTATTTTAAAAGAGTTGCGTTACAAAGGTTTTTTATACCTAATTGGTAGCCTGGAAATCGTAACACATTTATTTCCCCTACAGAAACATGGTAAGGGTCCTGGGCGGGCTCACCGAGCCTCTCAGACTCACAGCGTGGGAGAAAGGGAGAAAGGTGTGGAAGAAGAGGGAGCGCTGTCCAGTTGACAGTGCATTAAAAAACTTCAAACTACAAGAAATGGTTTCTCGTTATTCTGAAAACCAATTACTCATGTTTCAGAAGTTTACTTAAGAGGAGACAAGGCAGGTTCTGTGGGAGCCTCTGGACACGGTAAAACCATGAGCCATTTTAGGTGCCCTGAAGCCCATGGATGGGGAATCTCCTTTCTTTCCACTGCTTTGGTTCCTCCAAAATAAAAGGGAAATGATTTTTTAAATTTGAGTAAAGGGGAAGCAGCAGCTTTTTTCCTGCGAGGAAGGTAGAATAACAGGCCCTCCCCAAGACGTGCATGTCCTGACCAACCCCCAGACCCTCTCCTACGCTGGGCCCCTGGCAAAGGGGGTGAAGACTGCGGCTGAGCCAGGCTCGCTGGTCAGCTGGCCTCAAAGTGGGGAGAGGGACCTGAACTAGCCCTAGGCCCAGCGTACCCTAAGGGCCGACCTCAGGGGGCAGGTGAGATAAGATGCTACCTGCTGGCTTTGGAGAGGGAAGGGGGCAGCCTGGGGAAGCTGGTAACAGCTAGAAAACAGAGCCCATTTTGGACTTCTGGCCTCCAGAACTTGAAGATAACAAATGTATTTTTTTCCGGCCTCCAAGTGTATGGTCACTTGTGACAGGAGCGCTAGGAAACTAAAACACCCCGCTTCCACTGACCCCTTCCAAGTACAAGTTCAGGCCTGGCGGCAAAGCAGAAACTGTGCTCAAAGCAACCCGGCCAAGAGCTTCCTGCCTCCGCGGTGGGTCTGGGAGGGCCCGGGGGTCTGAGGAAGCCGGCCAAGGCCGCTCCTTGCCAGCGGGGAGGGAGAAGTCTGGAGGGGCTGAAAAGTCTCGGGGGCCAGCCAGCTGGGTGATCTGTGCAGTCACAAAAGGAAAGCACAACTGCTTTCACTTGGAAGGTAACCAAGGGCCGGCCAGGGCCCCACCCCGGCGTGCAGCCTGACTCGGTGCCACAAGTGGGTCCTGAGAGCCCCAGCGCTGCCCTGGGCCGGGGTTCAGGGTCCCGTCGCTCTTCAGAAACCCACCTCTCCAAGTACTCACTGACAGATAAACAAAGCACCGTGGCGACCCGCTTCCCTCTCTGACGCTGTGACACATCCCCGGCCGCGGCCGCCCCTAAAACGTAACCGGCTTCCAGAAGCCGCCGCGGCACGTGAGCCGCCCGCCGGGACGCGGTTCCTTTCGGCGCGACGAGCGTCTGAGTCCGCTGCATCCCCACCCCGCGAGCAAACCGCAAAGTTCACCGCTTGTCCCGCTCGCCCCCGCCTTCCATTCCTCGTGAGTAGGATAAAAGTTCACCCGGGAGCTAAGCGCTTACAATAAATAGCCCTTCGCAAGCCCCAACTTCAGGCTGCTGGGGGCCAGTCCCGCGGCCGGGGTCGGAGACGCGTCTGCACCGGCAAGGACGCAGACCTGCGCCTCCCGCGAAGGGCTCGGCTCTCGGGGACACACCTTGCAGCCGCGCCCGCGCCCCGCGCCCGCGCCCCGCGCCCCGCGCCCCGCTGCCGGCCCCGCGGCGCCCCCGGAGCTGGGGACGGCCCGGGGCGCGCTGCCCGCGCGGGGTCGTGGCTGAACAAAGGAACCCACCGGGGCGCGAGTGCCCAGAGGCCCGGAAGCGGCGGCGCGGCGGCGGGGCCGCGGGCGACCGGGACGTGTCCTCGCGGGCCCCGCCGGCGACCCCCGCGCGCGCCCCCGGCGGCCGTCGGCGCCCCCGGCGACCTCGCCCCTGCGACCCCGGGAGCCCAGCCCCGGCTGCCCCGGGACCCGTCACGGGCCCCCGCGCCCCCCGCAGAGCTCGGCGCCCCCGACCCCGCGCTGGGCCCCGCCGCCCCGGCTCCGCGTCCCCGGGAGGGGGCGACCGCAGGCGGGGGAGGGGCGCGGCGCCACTGACCGTAGCCGTCGTCCTCCTCCATGTTGCGGGGCGCCGGGCTCCGCGGCCCCGCTCGCTCCTCGCCGCCCGCAGCCCGTCCCCGCCGCGCCGCCCGCGGCCGCCGCTCGCCTCAGCCGGCCCGGAGCCCCGCCCCCGGCGCCCGCCGCCCCCCGCGCCTCCCCCCGCGCCTCCCCCCGCCCCGCCCCGGGGCGCCCCGCCCGCGCGCGCGCGCACGCTCCCGGCACGCGGCCGCCGCCCGGGTA
>PVKH010003477.1:0-24898 GCA_004027955.1 Chaetophractus vellerosus
GCCCTGCCCGTGGCGGCTTTTGCCTGTCCGTGGCAGCTTTTTGCCCTGCCCACGGCGGCTCCGGCCCGCCCATGGCGGCTTGCCATTCTCAAGGCGGTCTGCCCGCTAGGAGAGGTCCCCGGGAACCGAACCCAGGGCCTCCCATGTGGTTTCCCAGCGAGCTCTTTATCCACTGAGCTATCTAGCCGGGCCCGATAACTGATTTTAAAAGTGGGTAAAAGACCATTCAGTAAAGAAGAAAATCAAATGTCAGATAACCTGATTACCTCACAGGAAATAAGAGTTGCACATCAAAGCTACCATGAAGTTTTTTGCCTACCATATTAACAAAAACTAAACATGATAAAACAGTTTACAGCATCAATGAAAGGGTGAGAAGTGGGGCACTCATGCTGCTGATAGTAATATAAATTCGTAGAGTATTAGGGAGCAAGTGGTCAGTGTTTTAGAAGTTATGAAAATATGTATCCGGTGACTCAGTAGTTCTACATCAAGGAATTTATTACAGAGGAGCAAATGAATATGCTCCCAAAATATTTTATTTATTTATTTTTTGGGGTAAGCTTTGTATTCTCAAAATTTGACAGAATGGTTAAAAAATTATATGGGTAGTTAGCATGCAAACAACCTAAAATAATAAAAAGCTAGTGACAAAATAAGAACTTGAAGAAATGATTCTTTTTATTTTTATTTTTTTATGGTACCAGGGCTAGGGAATGAGCCCGGGACCTTTTATGTGTGAAGCCAGTGCTCAACCACTGAGCCACATCAGCTCCCTTGAATTGTTTTTTTTTGTTTGTTTGTTTGCTTGTTGTATGTTTTTAGGAAGCACTGGAGACGGAACCCTGGACTTTCCGTGTGGGAAGCAGGCGCTCAGCCTCTTGAGCCACATCTGTTCCCTGATTCATTTTTTGTGCTGTTATAAAATAACATATATGAATAAAACCATTAGAGAAATTAAGTATCAGAACTCTGTTGGAGTAAAATATGTTTGGTGTTTAACATACTAACCACCAGTGTTTAGTGTTCTTCACACTAAAAGAACATTGAAAATTTCGTGATATGGATTAATGGATTGCTGAAAAGCATGTGGTGTAGGAGGCCAGTTTTGCTGAAAGAAATTTTGTGTATCTGTGTTAGACAAACTAGAAAGATAGAAACAAGTGCTTTGGCTGTATGATGGAATTACATGATATTTGCCATTTTCCTTTAAAAAAAAAAAGTGAATATTTTGTTATCAGGAAGAGCATGGTGGGGAAATGACCTATAAAAGCTTTTAAATTCTCCCAAAGCCAAGGTAAGGGGAATTGGGAGAAATGAGACCAAAAGAAAGGATTAAATATTAGGGTTGGTTTGGAAAATAGGCCAAGTTGGGTTTAATTAGTTAGGAACTAAGAAAGCTGGAGGTGTTGATTTGATGATGATGTTCCCCATTACAAGGAAAGAACAAAGTTGAGATCATCCTGTACGAGGCCTGCAGGAAAACTGTGATGGCCCACGCTAACTACTTGGGATTCCTTTATCTTTTTTTGGTTCGTCTCTCTCATCTTCCCCCTCCCACTGTGTACAATAAGACGGTCACTGAAGTTTGAAAAATTTTGGACAAAATAATGGAAGTTCTACTAGTAGAGAGTAAACGTGGGTCACCTAACAGATACAGAATAGGTGGAAATTAAAAATTTTATCGTGGTTACGTTGTGGCTCTCAAGGGATGGCAGAACAGCTGCTCCAGAGGGAAGGTGTGCAGCCCTTCCACAGCTCCTTAGCAAGGGCTAGTGTGCTGCATTCTCTATCTAAAGGTTGTCCTTGATTCCAGACATTTATCACTACTTCAGGAATGCAGGCCCAGTATTACCAGTTCTATTGTCTCCCTGCTCCTCCTCCCTCCTCCCTGAAAAACTGGAAATCTTGCTTTTGTGAAATATCCTAATTTAGTACCCTGTATTTTAAATCAAATATCTTTGGCCCTTGGACCACCATTTTACACCTTATGGGTAGATGGTCTGTAGGTCTTACTTAGACATTTCTCATATTTTTGAGATGGACTTTTCTCATTTAGCTCATGAGTAGTTAATTGTGTCAGAAAGACTGGATTGTACATCACACATTCGGGTTTTATAACTAGCATCCTTAAAGCACTGACTTGATTTGGCATCCTCAAACCTTACTGTTTTGAACTGCTTCTAGTTGGGCTAGAGGAATTAGTAAGAAGTCTCAACTGTAGACCCTTGGGTGTCAGACCTACTTTAACTAGGATGGATAGTCCTAACCCTCAAGAAAGCTCTTTGGTTTGAAAAGTGAAGCAACCCTGTGATTGCAGGGGGTGAGCACACTTCAGATGATTGCAGACCACAGTTTTCCTTTGCCTTCTCCAAAGTGTTCATAGAAAAACACTGTTGCTCTATGAGACTCTTCTCCCAAGATTACATTTGTCATCTCTCTGCAGCCAAAAAAAAAAAAGCAAAACAGAATCGCAAAAGCTTTTGGGCTTGGGAGATTAGGGGCAGATTTGGCCACATTTTGGTAAAGTCATTTGGCATTTGAGTATAAGCACTTCTTGGTTTCATTAAATAGAAGTGTTCACTGTTACATCTAGTAGTTAACTCAGGGTTAGCATTTAGTAGCTTATGGTATCTACAGCATACAATACTATATTATACTGTATAATCCTTTGGCCTAGCATTTGAACAGCCCTGACTGATAGACTGAAATCTTATATTTTGTAGATGCTGTTGATGGAGTGATGAATGGCGAATACTACCAGGTACAGAGTACTCTGATTTTGTTAAATGATAGTGCTCAAGGGTCTTCCTTTCCTGCTATTTGAATTGACTTATCTAAAGAGACACTGCAATGCTTTGACTTTCCTGGGTGTATTAGTAGCTGGTGTGTTACCACATTGGAAGGATTTGAAGACAAGTGGCATTGAACAAAAAGAACACTTTTAAAATGTTACTGACTTGGCCCAAGGTTACCAACTTTGTTCTCAGGTTCTCCATGATAATGACAATGGCTAATTTAAACACTGTGCCAGGCACTGTGTCAGTTCTCACAGTGACTCAAGGTACCTTTAGTATTGTTATTCCCATTTTACAGATGAATAAGCTGAGACACATAGAGGTTAAATCAGTTTTCTGAGGTAATAGGTATTACGTGTGGGGCCAAAATTTGAACCTTTTAGATTGTGTTTTTAGAGGATTGGATGTTTGTGATGACCACCATTATTTCCCTTCTGTTTCACTGAGCTTTTGGTTGCCAACCCAATTCGCACTGGCTTAAACAGTAAAGAGAACACATTGCTTCATGTAATTGAAAGAACTCTAAGATAGGCTAGTTGTGCTTGGTTCAGGACCCTGGCTCTGTCTGCTGTATATGGCAATTTTGTACTCAGACTTTTCTTACGGTAGCAGAATGACCACAGTGGTTCCAGGCCTCACGTAAAGACATTATATTTATCTAGAACAGAGTGGGTTTTTTCCCTTTTCCCCCAACCACCAAACAAAACTCTTGAATATCCCTGAGGACCAGTCAGGACTCAGGGGATAATGTGATTTGCTTATACCTGGTTTCTCTCCATCCCTGAACCAATTAATTATGGCAAGAGGGTTGAAATTAACCTAGTTGGTTTAGGCCAGGGGTGGACAACCTTTCTGTAAAGGGCCCGATAGTAAATAATTGAAGCTTTGTGGGCTATATATAGTCTGTCAAAACTAGAAACTGCTCTACTCTTTTGCTGTAACATGTATTAAACAAATAGGCATGACTTTTCCTAGTTTAAAAAAAAAAATTTACAAAACTAGGCAGCTGGCCTGGACCGTAGTTTCCAATCCCCAGTTTGGAGCTTGGACTTTAGAGTAAGACAGAACTGAGTTCAGATCCTGGCTTTACCATTTACTAGCTGTGAATTTGGATATGTCATTTCATTCTGTGTGCCTCCCCAACAGTGATATGGGAATAAAACTTAACCTTCAAAGTGATTGGGAGATAAAGTTTATGTGTCTATCACATGGAATATGCTAATTAGTTATTAGTACTCTAATTTTCTATCTTTGTTTATAGTCTGGTTAGGTTAACCTGGTAGTATTCCCTAACCAGTTCAAGAGGTGAAATAATTCTCTAAAGATTGATATCTCTTTTAGTTTGCCAAAGGGCTGCTGATGCAAAATACCAGAAATGGGTTGGCTTTTATAAAGGGTATTTATTTGGGGTAAAAGCTTACAGTTCCAAGGCCTTGAAAAGTCCAATTCAAGGCAACATGAGATGGTTCTCACCAAAGTCAGCTGCCATGTGTTGACACAAGATGGACAGCGATCTCTTTCTGGTCTCTGCCTTCCCCTCTGGGCTGTTCTGTCTCTTGGAGCTCAGCTGAGAGCAACCAGACATAGGGCTTGTCTCTTACTGGACCACTTCTCTCAGGCTCGACTGCTTTGCTTTCTTTCCAGTTTCAGCTACAAGCTATCAGGCAAATGGCTCATCTCTCCCCAGGGCCTCAGTTCCTTGAGCCTCTCTTTTCTGTGTCTGTCTGAGCGAGTCTCTTTTTGTGTTTCCATTTATATCAGACCCAGTAAGGGGGCAGACTCAACCTGAGTCACTCCTCACTGACATAGTCCAATCAAAAGTCCTAATTCGATCTTATCAAGTAATCTAATCAAAGGCCCCCCAACTGAATTTAATGTAATCACAGGGTATCACACCCGGGGGAATAGATTAGTTTAAAAACATAATCTTTCTCTTTTGGGGGTTCATAAAAATAATCTCAAGCTGCCACAGCATCTATTTGAGAATTTATCAATTTATTTATTTATTTATTTTTAAGATTTATTTATTTACTTTTATCCATTTTTTTGTTACATATCCCCCCCTTCTGCTTGCTCTTGCTGTGTGTCCATTCTTCTGTGTTCTTCTATGTCTGTTTCTTGTCTCCCCCCATTTTTGCGGTGATGTGCTGAGTCGGCCCTCCGCGCAGGCGGCTCGCCCCACTTGTAGGTGGCTCCATTCTGTTTCACGGGTAGCTCCGCTCCGTGTTTTGTGGGCAGCATAGCTCTGTGTTTTGTGGGCTGCTTGGCTCCGTGTTTCGCAGGCTGATCGGCTCCGTGATTCACGGGCAGCAGCTCCGTGTTTCACGGGTGACTTGCCATGCCCGTGGCGGCTCCGCCCTGCCTGTGGTGGCTTTTTGCCTTGCCCACAGTGGCTTTGCCCTGCCCACGGCGGCTTGCCTTTCTCAAGGCCGTCTGCCTGCTCGGAGAGGTCCCCAGGAACTGAACCCTGGGGCCTCCCATGTGGTGTACCGGCGCCCTTATCTACTGGGCTATACAGCCGGCCCCTCAATTTATTTATTGGCTTCCAAAACTTATCCACTACAAAGAAGAGTCATTGTCCCCCCCACTACTTGTGATTCATGTTTGCTTTTTTTAATCCCTCTCTCCCTTGCTATGTCTATAGTAATTATATATCTTCTTTTGGACTCTCTTTTATCTGCCTAGTATAATAGCATTTAGAAGTCTTGGGTCCAAGGCCTTGCTTTGCTGTATACTTATCTTTATTACTTTGAAAGGATCACTTAATCTCTGTCAAATGAGAAAACAAAAACTGATAATGCTATTTCCTAATAAGTTTGCCCCACCCCTCACCCACTCCCAAAACTTTCCTGTTTCCCACTCATGTCCCATTTATTAACAGGTAGAATAACACATCTCCGCCTCCCATGTGGTGCAGTAATGTTGAAAGCACCCTACTGGCATGTAAGGTTGTGTTTTTAGAGTAATAAACCTTTAATTTCAACCTTCCTTTTATCATTGTACAGCAGCCATCCATGTTGTATATACCAGGGGTTCTATTCTAACTTGGATGAAGTACTGATAGAGCATAATTGTGTTTTGTGTTAAGGAGAGTAATGGTCCGACAGACAGTTATGCAGCTATTTCACAAGTGGATCGATTGCAGTCAGAGCCTGAAAGTATCCGTAAATGGAGAGAAGAGCAAATGGAACGCTTGGAAGCCCTTGGTAAGGACTGTCTTTGTGTCTTTGGGTGTCTGTTTTCAGAGGAATAACTGACCTTGACTCTACTTTCATTCCTTTTTTTTTTTTTAATTAAATTAAATTAAATTAAATTAAATTTTATTTATTTATGCCCCCACCCCAGTTCGCCACGCAGGCCAGCTCACAATGTAGGCCAGCTCGCCTTCACCAGGAGGCCCTGGGAACCGAACCCGGTACCCTTCATTTGGTAGATGGGAGCCCAGTTGCTTGAGCCACATCTGCTTCCCTTTCATTCCTTTTTAACTTGAATTAGACATAGTGTTCTTGTTTGGTCTTTGAAAAGGTATCCTTCTTAACCTGAATGTCACAAGGCCATCCACACAGACATGCTAAATCACAGGCCATTGTATGAGGAATGGGACAGGCCTTAGAGTCACCAAGTGTTCCCCCTTGCACAGGAAGAGCAA
This sequence comes from Chaetophractus vellerosus, assembly GCA_004027955.1. NCBI lineage: Eukaryota > Metazoa > Chordata > Mammalia > Cingulata > Chlamyphoridae > Chaetophractus > Chaetophractus vellerosus. The sequence continues at coordinate 6,448 of PVKH010003477.1, forward strand.
AGTGGTGCTGTAGAAAGAGCACTGGCCCAGCTTTAACTCTTGCTAGCTCTGGGTACTTGGTTCAGCCTTTCAGAGTCTGCTTTTTCATCTGAGATGTGGTATTTGTAAGAATGCTTTGTAAACTTGAAAGTATTATATCCACGTGAGGGACTTTCACAGTCCATTTATCATTTGACGGCTGAAAGGATTTATCAGAAAACATGTGATTTGTTTTTCTTAATATTCTTCTAAGGTAAGAAATGGTAGTCAGAATTTCTGCCTAAGTCTGCCCTGCTTCAAAGTTCATATCCATCCCTTCAGCCTTGTTGCTTTCTAAACCCATTTAACGTACATGAACATATAGCCAGGCAGGCAGAGCTCAAAATCAGTGCCAGCTAGCCTGGTCTTTGGTGACAAGATGTGTACTTATGGAGTGTTTCTAGTCCCTGTTGATTCTAGATGAGGGACTTGGTGTCTCTATGTGTGGGGGGTATGGCAGAGTGTGAGGTTGTAATACATGCTATATTCTTTTCTCAGCATTTTATTATATTTTTCAAACACAGTACGGTTGAAAGAAAAGTAAAATGAACGTCTGTACACCACTTAGATTAGATAAGTAACATTTTGCCGTATTGGGTTATCTTTATATAAGTAAGGCATGTGTGTATGTATATGTTTTATACATATATGTGTGAGTGTATACACACACATAGAGATACATTTTTTTTCTCTGATCCATTTTAAGATTCAGGCATACTTCACACCTAAATATTTAATTGTACCTCTCCACAGGATAACAACATTTGTCTGTGTAAACACAGTGCCAGCAGTGTATTATCCTCTTAAGAACCATTGAATTAGTAAAAACATGACTCCTTATTTTTCAGATGCGATAACTGAAACCCAGATATAGGACAGGAATTGACCCAGATAACAGCCAATTACTGCCAAATCTATTGTCTCCCCAGTCCAATTTAGGTGGCTTTCAGAACTAAGTACATCTGTTTGAACTTTTACAGTGCTATTCAATAGATACTAACTCAAGTCCATAGTTTACCTTAGAGTTCCCTCTTTGTATTCTGCAGTTCTGTGGATTTGGACAAATGTGTAATGCCATGTATCCACAATTATAGTATCATACAGAATAGTTTTACTGCCCTAAAAATGCCCTGTGATCTTATCTATTCATCCCTTCTTTCCTTCCCTGGAACCCCTGGCAACCACTAATCTTTTTACTGCTTGTTTTCGTCAGCCACAGGCGTGCCTTTTGAAGTACACCAAAGATTGGTTGGTCTTTATAAAGGGTATTTATTTGGGGTAGAAGCTTACAGTTATCAGGCCACAAAGCATAAATTTCTTCCCATACCAAAGTCCATGTGTTGGAGCAATGGCTGCCGACGTCTCCAGGGTTCAGGCTTCTGGATTCCTTTGTTCCCGGGGCGGCGTTTCTCTCCGGGCTTAGCTTCTGTTTCCTTCACGAGTTCAGCTGTAGACCATGAGGCTTTCTATGCATTGCGTCTCTCCACAAGGCAGCTGTAGACTATCAGGTGAACGGCTCACTCCAACATCAGAACTGCTTCTCAAATCTGCTTCTCCAAATCTCAGCTTCTCTCAATCTGCCTAGCCTTTATACTTGAGACCACACCTACCGAGGGGCGGGGTCCGTTAATGCCCTTATCACAACTCAATCATGCCCAGATGAACAGATTAGCTTACAAGAACAATCCAATCTATATTTTTGGAATTCACAATTAAATAAAACTCTGAAACCATTACACTGCTCTATTGTTTTTGCTTTTTCTGTAATGTCATATAGTTTGAATCAAACAGTATGTAGCCTTTTCAGATTGGCTTCTTTGACTTTGCAATATGACTTGAAGTTTCTCTGTTCCTTTTAGTGGCTTGATATCTTATTTCTTTTATTGCTGAATAATACTGCATTGTTTGGATGTGTCACAGTCTATCCATTTACCTATCAAAGGACATCTTGGTTGCTTCCAGTTTTGGGCAGTTATGAATAAAGCTGCTATAAACATTCATGTGCAGATTTGCAGGATTTTGTGTCAAATAAGTTTTCAACTCATTTGGGTAAACAGGAGCACAGTTGCTAGATCATATGGTAAGCCTGTGTTTAGCTTTGTAAGAAACTGCCAAACTGCATTTTTTTGTGTGTGCCTTCTGGCTCTTGTATATCTTCTTTGGAGAGATACCAAGTCTTTTGCCCATTTTTAAGTTGGGTTATCTTTTTGTTGTTATGTTGAAGGATTTCTTTATACATACTGTATATTAATCCTTTATTGGATATGTTGTTTCCAAATATTTTTTCCAATTGTGTAGGTTGTCTTTTTACTTTAAAGATAAAGTCCTTTGAGGGCCAAAAGTTTTTTATTTTGATGAGGTCCCATTTATCTATTGTTTTTCTTTTGTTGCTTGTGCTTTGGGTGTAAAGTATAAGAAACCATTACCTAACACAAGGTCTTGAAGATGTTTCCCTACATTTTCTTCTAGGAGTTTGGTAGTTCTAGCTCTTATATTTAGGTCTTTGAGACATTTTGAGTTGATTTTTGTATATGGTGTGAGGTAGGGGTCCTCCTTATTTTTTGCAAATGGAGGTCCAGTTTTCTCAGCACTGTTTGTTTAAGAGGCTATTCTTTCCCTATTGCATGGTCTTTGCCACCTTGTCGAAAATCAGTTGGCCATAAATGTGTGCGTGTTGATTTCTGAGCTCTCAGTTAGACTCCATTGGTCTGTATGTCTGTCCTTGTATCAGTACCGTGCTGTTTTGATTACTGTGACTTTGTAATAAATTTTAGGATCAAGAAGTGTGAGTCCACCAACTTCATTCTTTTTCAAGATGACTTTAGCTATTTGGAGCCCCTTACCCTTCCACATAAATTTGATGATTGACTTTCCCTTTCTGCAAAGAAGGTTGTTGGAATATTGGCTGGGATTGCATTGCATTTATAAATTGCTTTGGGTAGTATTGACATGTTAACGATTAATTTAGTCTTCCAATTCATGAACACAGACTATCCTTCCAATTATTTAGGTCTTCTTTAATTTCTTTTAGCAGTGTTTTGTAGTTTTCTGTGTACAAGTCCTTTACATTCTTAGTTAGATTTATTCCTATTTGATTGTTTTAGTTACTATTGTGAATGGAATTTTTTTTTTCTTGATTTCTTCTATTGTTCCTTGCTTGCTTATATAGACACTTCTGATTTTGGGTGTTGTTCTTGTACCCCGCCACTTTGCTGAATTCATTCATTAGTTCTAGGGGCTTTGTTGTAGATCTTTCAGGATTTTCTGTGTGTAAGATCATATCATTTGCAAATAGCGAAAGTTTTGCTTCTTCCTTTCCAATTTGGATGCCTTCTCTTTCTTTTTCTTGCCTAATTGCTCTGGCAGCAACTTCCAGTACAATGTTGAATAACAGTGGTGACAGTGGGCATCCTTGCCTTGTTCCTGATGTTAGAGGGAAGGCTTTCAGTCTTTCACCATTAAGTAGTATGTTAGTTTGAGCATCTCGTATATGCCTTTTATCATGTTGAGGAAATTTCCTTCTATTTCTAGTGTTCTAAGTGTTTTTATCAAGAAACTGTGCTGTATTTTGTCAGATGCCTTTCTTTGTCGATTGAGATGATCATGCTGTTTTTTTCCTTCATTCTCTTGATGTGTATATTGCATTAATCGACTTTTTTTTATGTTGAACCAAACTTGCATACCAGGGATAAATTCCTTTTGATCATGGTGTAAATTTCTTTTAATGTGGTGTCAGATTTTTGCCGGCTATAAGTCTTGCCTGGCTATTAATTTCCTTCACTTTTTTTTTTTTAAGGTTTATTTTATTTATTAACTCTCCCCCCATTGTTGTTGTGCTCTCTGTCTTGCTCTCTGTGTCCATATGCTGTTTGCTCGCTGGGTCTTCTCTTCTAGTCTTCTCTTTAGGAGGCACCGGGAACTGATCCTGGACCTCCAGTGTGGGAGCGAGGCACTCAATTGCTTGAGTCACCTTAGCTCCCTGGTTGCTGTGTTTCTCATTGTCTCTCCTCTTTGTCTCTTTTTGTTGCGCCAGTGCTCCGCGCCAGCTCGCTTTTACCAGGAGGCCCTGGGAAACGAACCTGGGACCCCCCATTTGGTAGACAGGAGCCCAGTCGCTTGAGCCATATCCACTTGCCTCCTTCAGCACTTTCAAGTATTTCAACCCACTGCCTTCTTTTTCTTTCTTTCTTTTTTTTTTTTTTTTTAAGATTTATTTATTTATTTATTTATCCCCCCCTTGCTGCTTGTTCTTGCTGTGTTTATTTTTTGCTTTTTGCATTCCTCTGTGTCTGCTTGTCTCCCCCTGCTGTGGCATCCCATCAGGTCAGCTCACTGCACGGTGGCTTGCCTTTGCTCGAGGTGGCCTGCCTTCTCAAGGAGGGCCCGGAAACCGAACCTGGGGCCTCCCACGTGGTAAACCAGGGCTCTACCAATTGAGCCACGGCTGGTTCCCCCCACTGCCTTCTTGCCTCCATGGTTTTTTGATGAGAAATCAGCGCTCAATCTTATTGGGACTCCCTTGTATGTAACATGTTGCTTTTCTCTTGCAGCTTTCCGAACTCTTTCCTTGTCCTTTGCGTGTGATGGTGTAATCAGTATATGACGAAGTGTATTTTTCTTCATGTTTGTCCTGTTTTGTTTTCTGTGAGATTCTTAGATGTGCATAGTAATGTCTTTTGCTAAGTTTGGGAAGTTTTTTCTTGTTATTTCTTTGACTATTCCTTCTGCCCCTTTCTATCTTTCTTCTTCTGGGACTCCCATAACACATATATTGGCATGCTTAATGGTGTCTTGTAGCTGTCTTAAGCTATTTTCACTTTTAATATTTCTTTTTTTCTTTCATGCATCTCAGCCTGAGTCATTTCAGGTGTCTTGTCTTCAAGTGCACTGATTCTTTCTTCTTCCAACTCTAATCTGCTCTTGAAACCCTCCAGGGCATTTTTCATTTCAGTTATTATGGTCTTCAACTCCAATAGTGCTGTTCGGTTCCTTTTAAAAATTTCTCTTTACTTAGGCTCTCGTATTCTTCATTAATTGTTTTTCTGATATCCTTTAGTTCTTTCTCTGTACTTTGTTTCATCTCCTTAAGCATTTTGAAGATCACTTTTTAAAAGGCTTTGTTTGGCATGTCCACATTCTTGTCTCCTTTGTTGGTGCTTTCTGCATTTTTATCCTCTTCCTTTGGATGAGCCATCAATTCCTGTTTCTTTGTCTTGTAATTTTGTTGCAAACTGTACATTTTAATATTTTAAAATGTTAATTCTGGGATTTACTCCCTGGGATGTCTGTTTCTTGGTTTTGTAAAGGTGATAAGACAGAGATTTTCTTGAGCTTTAGTCCTCCTATCAGGAAGAACTGCCCAAGGCAAATGCACTGTGCAGAATTTTCCCTGACTTACTGGGCCTGTGTCTTGGCCTGGTCTTTTGCTTGTTACTTGTTTTGGAGTTCCTCTGTTAACAGGAGTTTGGTTGTCCCCTCTGTTTCCCAGAGGACAGACCTCCCTCTTCTGGGTAGCTGAAGCAGGCAGACTTTTGTCCCAGACTGCCCACCTCTGTAACTTTTTACACTCCTTTCATTGTCTCACAAAGTCAGGGAGGAGGGTCACCCTGGAGAGGACTTTCCCAGTTTGGTCTTTCTCAGCCAAAACAGGGCCAGGGACCCATGGAGAGGATGCAGACTGGCTCCAAAGTGCCTTGTGGAAGAAGGGGTCAGGAAGGGTGCCAAAAACTTCTGATGGCTCCCCAAAGTTGAGCTGTCCTGGCCTGCTCAGCAAATGCAGCCCTTCAGCTGACTTTCCCCTGCATCCCTGAGGAAGTCCTGTGTCTTTAAATCTCCACAGCCTCCACTTCTGTCGGGGGAGGGTTGAAACAGTGGCTGCTCTCAGATCCAGGACCCAGCCATCTGATTCATTAATCAAAAGCCATGATCAGTGATTAGCCATGCACACCCCTGTTCTTGGGGAAGAGGATTTTTATTTCCCTTTCTGTCACCAGCTGCTAGCCAGAGATTGGACCCTTCAGCAGCCTGCCACAAGAGTGGGGGCTGGGTGCCAGTAGCCACTGTGCAGAGAGAACAGTTTGGTGTTCTTTACTGTAATTTATCAACCTCTTCCTCCCACTCTTCCCTGGATGTGGCAGTGTTCTTCTGGCCTCTGGAGTTTCAAAATCATTGTTTCAAACAGTTTTCTGCTTGTTTAGTGGTTGTATTGTTGAAAGGACAGAGTCCTGGAGCTCCCTACTCTGCCATCTTCCCCAGAAGAGGCATGTAACTGAGATCTTACGTTTTAAATTTGGCATTTTCCAGTCCCTTGTACAAGTGGCACTGTCAACCCTTAGTATCCCTCATTGCATTATAACATCAGACACATAACAGAAGTTTATCTACTGAGTGTCATCAATAGAAATCGGCATAAAATGGGTCTCCTGATGATGGGTCACCTTCTGATGGATAACAGGGTAAAAAATCCTTTATAATCTGAAACTTTAGGCAAGTTTCTAGCTGCCGTTAGGCTATTTTTAGTTGTTCCAGACACAGTCTTCTGCCAGTTGTAACATTAAGACATTTCTTGCAAAGGCCCTAGAAATGCTCGGAAATCCTTTGTTTCTTTTCTTCAAGTATTTATCTGACTCCATCATTTCTTCCTTCTCTCCTCTGAAGACACTAATTACAAGTTGGGCTCTTGCCCCACACTTTAAAATGTCTGTCCTCATCACTGGTGGCCAGTTTCTAGCCACATCCTATGATTACTTTTAGACCTGTTTCCCTTTCCATCCCTTCCTTTGGAGGCAGCACAATGAAGTAAGTAATGTATGAGCTTGAGAGTCAGACTTGGGTTTGGATCTTGGCTCTGCCACTTACTATAACTTTAGGAAAGTCCCTCAAACTTTCTGAGTTTTAGCGTCTCACTGCTGAGAATGGGACTGGAGTTTATCTTCTTTGGGTTGTTGTAAAGATTAAATGAGACATCTATAATACACATGTCAGAGAGGATATATTTAAGGATGTATTTACATTCGTTATCAGCTTAACTTTAGTTGTCAGCTGCACCAATAGCTATGACCCTGTGACCTGTAGTTCTTTATTTCCCACTTTATACTACTAATGTGTGTCTCTTCAGCTAAATGTCTCAGGGAAACCCATATTTAGTCCTTAAAAAACTTTATCTTTGTCTAAAGCCTTCAAGAAAAGGAAGAGGGAAAGAAATCAGTGTAGAGTTGTCATGAAAAATCTGCAGTCTTGAAAAATGTTGAGAATCAGTCCAATCTGCTGCTAGGTATACATTTTCTTTTTGGTTAACTGTTACCATACCCCATGCAGTCCCCTCCATTGGACACAAACTCATTCTAGCTTGGAATAAATGCCTGTGGTCCTTTTTTTCCCCTTTTTTAAAAACTCTTTATTCTATATTCTACCATTCTCTGGTCCTGAATCATCTCTACTTCTGATACTTTTTCTAATAGCTCACTCCTTCATCATAGAAGCATTTTTCCATATTTAGTTACAAGAGTGCCACTTTGTGTTTTAAAAGCATCAGTTGTAAAACCTGGAATGTGGAATATAATTTACTGGAATTAAAAGATCATCTAATATAAATAGTCTACTCTGCAGCATTATTATTATTGGCAGCATTATTAAAGAACCATCCATAATTGCTTTCTTGCTTTTTCTCCAGTTGGAGCCCCAGAAGTCAGTATTGTTAAATTCATACCCCATCCTCCCACTAAACAAACTAGTGATCCACTAAGGTGTCAGTGGACTGGGATAAAGTGTGGCGAAACATTAGTAGAATCACTGAGTAAAAGAGTTGGTTGTATCAATAGGGAAAATAGAATTTTATCCGCCCCTACCACTATCCTCCCCAACACATGCTCATGCCCACAATAAATTTAATAAAATAAGCTGATGAAACTAACTTAAATTTTTGTTTTGCTTCATTTGTATTGTTTTTCTTTTCCCTCCCTTCAAAGATGCCAATTCTCGGAAGCAAGAAGCAGAGTGGAAAGAGAAAGCAATAAAGGAGCTAGAAGAGTGGTATGCAAGGCAGGACGAGCAGCTACAGAAAACAAAAGCGAACAACAGGTCAGTCCATGGTGGTTCTAGCACAGCTTGTTTTCCAAGACTTGAATCAAATCCATTTACCACCATCCAGTCTAGGTCTCAGCGCTGCCTCTTTCAGTGTGAAATGTCTTTTCAGGTTTTCAAATGAATATTGAAACACAAGGGTTGCAATTCTCTTTGGAGTTTTGCAAGCATAATTGTCAGTCTGTAGTAAGTTTAGCTCTTGAATAAGACCTTGATTAATATACTCACCTGTAATAATACTGCTAAAGGAAACATTATATCATGGATTAAGTCCACATGTAAAATGTAACCCTGAAATGAAAGGTCACACTAGTGGATACACCACAGTTGCTTTACTTTGGAGGTGATTAGAGACTTGGTCACATTGCATCCCTTAAATACAACCCCGCCCTTCCCTAAATACAAAGCTCTTCACCAGAGGGACCCATTAGCTGGCAAATGTGCTTTGTAATTAGGTAGAAGGATATTCTAAGACAGTAACTTCAGAATTTAAGGGTTGAATTGACTTTTTTTTTTTCCTATTGTTTTCAGAATATATTTCACTCACTGACTGAAGGTTAAGTAGTTATGGGGAGAAAAGATTCATTCTTGTACGGCCACGAAAGAGCAGCTGTGGTCTTCACTGCTCCACACTTAGTATCTGTTTTGGAGGTAGCTTAGAGAAAGAGGCATAGGCAACGTTGCTCATCTCAGTGTAGGCAGCTGGGCTCTGAACCCAGCAGAGAAAGCCAGACTTTGACTTAATAGACACTTCTCTCACTTCAGTGTAAAGACAGGCCAGGCTGGGCCTGGGAATATTTTTGATTATCATCGCAGAGCCTTAGGTTCCTGCTCTTGGGAGGAAAGTAGCGGTCAGGCTAGGTATCCCTGTCTCTAGCAGTTGTTAGGTGGGAATCTGCCCAGAAAGAGGAGTTAACTCTTTTGTCAGCCAGCCTATTTGATTGTGGGGCCAACTGTGACAGAACAGATTTTCTCTTACATAGCAGCCTTTTAGCTACTTGTCTCTTTGGTCACACTTAATTCTGTCAGTTGCCCCTCAGATGCCAGGCTCAAGCCGTTGTCCTGGCCACCTTCCTCTTGGGGATGGACACTCTTGGAGTGCCTGTCCCACTCCATTTGCAGCTCTCTGGCAGGCATGGTGAGGACTGCTCTCTGGCCCGGGTGTTGAGTTGCTAATGGCAGCATCGGCTATAAGGGACTTCTGACCAGTATGACTAGCTGACAGGTCCAGGCTTCTTTATCCTGTGTGCATTCAAAATGATTGCCCTCAAGATGCCAGTTCATGTCCTTAAAACCAATAAAATAAAATGAGTCAATGCTGCATGCAAGCACCATGTGCTCTGTGATGTTACCCTAGTGAGCTGCCTCAGCAAATCAGTCTGCTCTAAAATACTTGGTATAACCGGGCTGACCCTCTCTGTACAGAGGGGATCCCTGATGCTCAAGCAGCGTACAGATTTTCAGGCTTAAAAAAATGATTTTACAGGGAAGAGGTTTCCCTTTGTAGAAATTTCTTCAAGCTAGTTTTTCTGAACTATATCTGTTCTGTAAAGAAAGGGATACCTGTCTGTAGATAGAATCTCTTGTCCTTGGAGAAGGAAACATACCTGTTTTGGGGAGCTCAGCCTTAAAAGTTGACTACTCCCTCCAGGCATTGCCTTCTAGCTTGAGTAATTTTTTTTTTTTTTAACTTGGAATTGTAGAATGTTGGGTTAGATGGTTTCATAGATGAATCTCTCAAATTCCAGAGAGGGGAAGAGACTTACCTACCACACACAGAACGAAGAGCTGAGATGAGAAACCAGATCACTTGCTTTGTGGAAACCTTGCAGCACAGGACTATCCCTGAGTGCATAAAGTGAGTGGCACATGAGCCACTGTCACCAGCATTCTGGGGCAGAAGCGATGGTTTTTACTTTTTATTCCAGGAGTTCTAAAATAGGTAGAGATGGGAGCCATTTTAGAATCACTTTGGAGAACTTCTTCCAATGACATATTACCTTTCCCTGGATATTTTGATATTGCTGACTGCTGCCCCTCCCCATCCATATTTGACTCTAAACTTCAGAGTCTAAAGGAATAGATCACATTTATATGTATAAAGTGACTCATCTTTCTCATTGTCCGTCTACAGGTGAATAGTGAATATTTCCTAGGAGTCAGTTGTTATGGGAGCAGTGACTGGGTCCTGCAGAGTTTATTCATCAAGAACAACCCCAGAACATATTTCTTTCCAGACCACAACAGAAACTTTTTTGCTGATACTTTTCAGCTCTTTCAAGGTTGTAAAAGTTTGGAGAATCCATGATTCAAAGGCAAACATTCTTTTCCTTGCCCACTTTGGGGCTGTTTATGGAAGTTGCGTTCAGGCCTCCTGAGCCTGCCTTGTGGTTAGGACCAAAGGCCTTCTTCCTCTTTTCTCTCTCCCAAGCTTCCCTGGGCCCCTTCCTGTCTTGGCTGAGGATTGCTGCTTTCAGGCCCATCTGGCTGCTGGATGAAGAACAAACAGGTGTGGGGGAGGGGCTGGCCTGTGTCTGGTGTGCATAATTTGTTCTGGGCCCTGGGCCTGTAACCCTGACAGGGGCTGTGCTCGTCACTGACAAGCTCTTTAGTCTTGGGACTAGCTGCAAAGGAGCAAAGGTCTGACATTCAAGCCTTTGTTGTCTTAGTGATGCCTTGACAGGAGTCATTAAGCCTTTATTCTCTTTCTGTAGAAGCAAGCTCAAGTTGAAGTCAATTAGGTTTAGCTCTTTGTGTAAACTGAAAGGATTATGGGTTTACAAGCTGGCCTCCCCTTCCTTTCCCTCCCACTCATTCTGCCTACAAACAACTCTGTTTTCCTGCTGAGTCTCTTTTGAGTTCCAGTCAGACTGCTCTTTGTGCTTTCTATAAATTTCCACAAAACACCTCCTCTATATAAACCAAAATGGGAAAGAAGGAAGGGTATGAGTCAGTTTAAAAATAAAATGAGATTAAGAGAAAAATTACTAGAACCTTCCTTAAATAAATGTGAACTTTGGGTAAGGAGCCAGGCATAATTTTCCTTAAAGAAATGTCCCTTCCACTCTACCACCCCCAAACCTACCTGGCAAAGGATGGGGTAAGATTCCTTGAAGGAGTTCTGAGCCCAGCCACTGTGGACAAGGGTGGGCTGGCTGGGTCAGGGATTTGGCCTGGGACAGCAGGGAGTCAAAGGCAGCCTGGCCCTTGCATTGCAAATTCCACCCAATATGCCCCACCTTTCTTTCTTGTCCTAGAACCCTGCAGTTTTGATCCACTTCCCGATCTGAATGAGAGTTAAGGAAGGATGTTCTGGCTTCTGGGCTGCACCTTGTCAAAGCCAATCAAGCCTGGCATGGAAATATTCAGAAACTGCACCAGCCTCTTGAGCAGCCCGTCTTGTTCAGGGACGGTGCCAGAGCCAGGACGCCTAGTCTAGAGTTCTTCCCACCATACACTTGCCTCCAATTGCTTTTTTCTCTAAGGTAGGGATTTTGAAATGATCAGATGAGTTCCCAGGATGCTGAAAATTTATCCCACCCGGCCAGTGTGGGGAAGCAGTAGAATAATCCAAGATAAAACTGATTTGGGGACTTAATGCACCTGGTGTCTGGCAGCCTTCATGCCCAGTGAAGTTCACTGAACGTAGCAGGAAGGTAGCATGGTCCCCTGAGCATACGCCAGCTGCAAAGAAGCATTAATGTACAGTGAAAAGAGCCCTGGACGGGCAGCTCTGGATGGGAGTTTTGGTGCCAGTGTTGTATAGTTGAGTAAGTTGCTTCATCTCACTTACTCAGTCACCTCACCTGTAAAATTGTGAAGTGCGGGTGAGAACACTGTCATCCGGTTGTAATGGTTGAAGACAGAATCAACATCATGTATGTGCAAGGGCTTAGCCCAATACTGGGTGCTTGATAAGTGCTCATTGTTGTTGGCGTGAGCCACCCCACAGGGCTGAAGGGGGACAGCACTCACTGTGGCGGGGAATCCCTGTGCAGGATGGCCGGCTGGAAAACTCAGTGTGATGTCTGCCTCCAGCATTGGAAGCCTCGCAGGGGTTAGGATGGAGTCTTGGGAGTGCTCCTGCAAGCCGCTCCTCTATTGTGGATTTTAGCTGTTTCTGCTTCTCAATGTTCTCTCTTTTTTCCTGCCTGCTCGCCTGCCTTTTGGACCTCTTGCTGTCTAGGGTGGCAGATGAAGCTTTCTACAAACAACCCTTCGCTGACGTGATTGGTTATGTGTATGTTGCAAAACTAATTCCTTTCCTTGTTTTGATTCTTTCTACTTTTTGTTTAGAGTTAATGTTCCTTTTATGTCACAAGTTGCTTTGCTTTTTGAATTTTCAAACTGGCACGGTGGGGCTACCTAAGAGTTGATAAGCAAGCTGAGGGTATGACCCATTGGTCATCACAGGTCTTGTAGAACTAGGACTCCCTGCCCCTCTGGTGACCATTTTTCATATTTGGGGAAGAAAGCTAACTCCCTCCCAAAATGTGGGTCATTCGTGATCTTGTCTGGAAAGGGTGTGGGATTTGGGTGGGCTCGGCCTCTTGCTGTTACTGCCACCATTGCTGGTTCCAGTGCCCTCTTGCCTCTCTTCACCCAGGCAGGAAGGGGAAATCTTCCTGCCTGGAAGGAGGTGACAGTTCCAGGAGTTGAGGAGCCAGAGAGCAGCAGCACTTGCATACTTGCATATCCAAAGCCAGAGCTTTAAAGGCAGCTTTTTCTACTTTTGGTTCTTCAGAGGACATGGGCTAGAAAATTCCTGAGCAGAGGGGATGGCCTCCAGTGGCTTTCTTTAATTGGTTCTCTAGGGTCTCCCATGTCAGAAATTGTTGTTTAGTCACCAGCTTTTGATGCCCTGTTCCCCGCTAACAAAAAGAGGCCCAGCTTTGAGGTCAAGATAGTCAAAGCTGTCTGATATGGGCCACTTTGGCTCTTTCCCCACCAAAGAAAACTGCATCTTTGTGGACGGAAAAAAGTTTTGAAAGAATTCCTGATGCTAAAGTAGTGTTGCTGAAGACTCAGAAACCTTTATGACTGTTTTCTTCATTAAAATTAGGGCCAGCTTTTATATAAGGGAGATGGAGGTGGAATAGAGGAGAGGAGTCTGTGGGAATGGGGGGGCGGGCAATAGACGGAGGTCTGTAAAACCATTTAGGGCCTTTGACCTTGGGATTGTCATCCCAAGAAGACAGACCTGGATTTCCTGGGCCCCTGAGTGCATTTGCAGAGAGACTTGTGAAATGCTGGACTTACAGGTGGTGTTTGATTTGATTTTGCACCTTCTCTCTGGAGTAGAAATGGAGACTGGAAAGGTCGAGTCTGGGTTTGCTGGGCAGCAGGGTGGCCCAGCAAAGCCAGCTGCACGTTCCCAAGCATAGATGGAGTGGCAGGGGCATGTCTAGCTTACTGACCATCTGCATTGAGCTCATTCTCATTTTCTATATCTGACCTAAAGTTTCTCTCCTTGTTTCTTTTCTTCTCTTCACCCTTAAGCACAAACATAAACCATCCTTGCTACAGCCTAGAACAGTTAAGTAAACCTTTCTCACTGCCCTAACTGTGTGTGCCGTGAAGTCGCAGTGTTGTAGTGGCTCTGGGCTTCAGCGGTGTTTACCACAGCCATCCCTGTGACAGTGCCAACCCTTTCCCACAGACCAGTCATCTCCATTGCTTTTGCTTTGCCCGTGATGCTTGTTGGAGTAGATGGATATAGTGTGTCTTCCCTCCTTTTACCACGGCACCTCCCACCAGTTAGTTAGTTCCCAGCGGGGTGGGGGTGGGGGTAGGGGGTGGGGGGGGGGGCTGCCCTTGATGTGAAAGAATGTTGGAGCAGCATCCTGCCCCAAAGCAGCTAACATTGGCTCTCCTGCCAGAGTGTGCCCTGAGTGGTCCCAGGTACCTGGCTGGAGGGAAAATGGCAAACTTTTGGCTGAACTGGAAAAATGTCCTAACAAACCCCTTCCAGAATGGCTTTAGTCCCTAGTGCCTGCTAGCATGGGAGCTTTGTCTTGAATTCCTTTTGATCTGCCCTGTTTCTCTCCAGCCTTAGGAATGAATCCATAGGCTACTGAGCTTTTAGGCGTCTCTAAATTTACTTGAAAACACAGGACAGCCCAGTATAAACTACTGTTCAAGTTCATAACTAGCCTGTTTTGCTCTTGTTAATAAAAGTGGTGCATAGCCAGCTAAGGACTTGCTTTTTTAAAGTTCTATATGAGCAGAGACAGATTGCAAGAGAAAGAGAGTGAGCCCTGAACCAAACACCTGTATTCCACCATTTTACACAGCATTCTGGGCACACTTGTGCCTAGGAGAGCTGGCCACATGTCTTCCCCGAGTCTCACCTTGGCTAGGGGCCGTCATTGTTTCTAAAGCCAGAATGCCGTTAGTTCAGGCATGAGGAGGCATTCACTTTTGTAACAAGGCAGCCAGGTAGCTCACAGGGGTTCTACATTAAACCAACATATTCTGTTGTTGCTTCCAGGGCAGCAGAAGAAGCCTTTGTAAACGACATTGATGAGTCTTCCCCAGGCACTGAGTGGGAACGGGTAGCCCGGCTGTGTGACTTTAACCCCAAGTCCAGCAAGCAGGCCAAAGACATCTCCCGCATGCGCTCAGTCCTCATCTCCCTCAAGCAGGCTCCCCTGGTGCACTGAAGAGCCGGCCTGTGGAAACACTACACCTGCAATATCTTAATCCTACTCAGTGAAGCTGTTCACAGTAATTGGATTAATTATGTTGAGTTCTTTTGGACCAAACCTTTTGTCTTTAGAGTTGATCATTGTTTGTGATTGCATGTTTCCTTCGACTGTGTTCAGAGAGGAGGAGGAAGGGAGGGAAGCCTCCTTACAGTAGCCTCACCTGAGCTTTTGTGCATTATTCTGAGAATAAATTTCTGTTTCAAACTGTAAACATGAAGCTTCTTTATTGACCTCAGGGTGTTCTGCAGTTACAGCTCCAGGTTTCTCTTTTTTTGTATGGTAGGAATTTGTGGTAATTTTCATTTGAAAAGAGGGGTCCATGACTAAAAATCCCTTATTGCCCACCTAAGACATATAGCTACAAATCCCCTCACCAACCTAGACATTTCCTCCCAGATTGGCGCTTGTTTGTCACTGTCCCTTAATGTAGGATCGTGGATAGTATATTTCAACAGAGGTCTGCCCGAGGTATGTAGATTATAGTAGGACTTTTACTTCTTTGGATTCAACCATAACCGGAGTCAAGATGGCATGAGTGTGTGGCTAGCTCTGTTACTCTCGATTCCCTTAGAACACATTGGGGGTCTGTACCATCCCTACCACTTTGTTCATATTTCTGTTAAAAACTCCATCTAGACCTCTGCTGTCCATACAGTAGCTGCTAGCCACATGTGGCTACTTAAATTTAAATTTAATTAAAAATAACATTTCTGGCCCTAGTCACATTTCACATGCTCAAAACTCACATGTGGATAGGTTGCATCTGATTTGGACAGTGCAGATTATACAATATTTCCATCATCATAGAACATTCTATTGGACCATGCTATTCTACACAAATAGGTGCCTCCCATAGACCATGTGCTCCAGGCATCAACACATTCATCATCTGCCCTCAGAACCTGACTTAGTGCCTAGTGTGTAAGTCACATGCTATTATTCCAAGTTAGAGGTTGATGTAAACTCCTGTTATGCCACTCTCTTGTCATTGCCAAGAAGGAAAGTCCACAATCTTTATTATGCTAGTTATGTTTGGAGAAGAGAGGAACTGTCATTACTTTTCCTCCTGCCTCACCCTTTCTAAACTTACTAGTTTGGCATTCCTTGATCTGGCCCAAATTTTCTGGCCTCTTCTCTCATTACTCCCTTTTACCCGCCCATGACTGTGGTCAGGCACCCACTCCGTATTGTTTATAGACCATGTGACAGTTTGAAATTCTTTTTTGAATCCCAAAAGATGATGTTCTTAATCTATTCTGTGGATGTGGTAGCCTTTGATGTCATTAGATTCATCACTTTAGATCACTTGATTAGATTGCTTTTGATTGGACTGTCAGTGAAGCATGACTCAGGTTGAGTCTCCACCCTCTCGCTGGGTCTTATATAAATGGCAACACAGAGAAAGGAAGCTGCTGGTTTTTTTTATCCTGCCAAGTGAGAGAGGGTGTGAGGATCACTAGCAGCCAGAGCTTAAGCACGAAGCCCCCAAGAGGCTGGGCCCACGGAGAAGCTCAAGATTGAAGAGAGGAGCCTTATGGTTGATAGCACACAGCTGAACTCAGGAAGAAAGGAGAGCAGCCGAGTTTGAGAAAGGAGGCCTGGAAAGAGACCAGCCTTATGCTAGTTACCCACAGCTAGGCTCCAGGAGATGGTGAGCCCAGAGGGGAAGGTGGGGACCTCAGCAGAGTTTGGTGGCCATCTTGCTTCGCCACATACAAGGTCACCAATAGTTGACTTGGGTGAGAAAGCATCTCTGCTGATGCCTTGATTTGGACATTTCATGGTCTCAGAACTAAACTTTTACCCTAAATAAAATTCCCATTATAAAAGCCAGCCAATTCTGGTGCTTTACATTGGCAGCCCTGTGGCAAACTAAGACCAATTGTTACTTCTGGACCTTGCTAATGCTATACCTTCAACCTCCCTATCAACTACATGTCAAAATCCAATTCAAGAACTAGTTCAAAAGCCACCTCCACAACTGCCTTCCTTTATCACCCCCCCCCCCCCCAAATGCCCATGGCCCTCTACCTGGGGCAGCTTCTTGGTATCAGCTTGGTGGCTTGGTGGTGGTGTCATCTGGGGTTGTCTCCTTCCATACCAAAAGGTCTTCTTGAGGGTGAATGTGACAGTTTTAAAATGCTGGCAGTCTTTTGACAGTCCCAAGATCAAGAGGTGGCTGGGAGGTAACAATGAAAGTGATGCTATGGGACGTCCCAAGACTACTTCCTAAAAGGCAATGCAACTTATACCTGATTTGCTGGAATACACTTGTTGGTAGCCCTGAACCACTATATAGAAAGCTGTACCACCCTGAAGCCACCACACTGCGAGGAAGCCCAAACTTGCCCACAGAGAGCCTACATGGAGAAGCCCTGAAAATAACATGCAGAGAGAGGGAGAGGCCTGGCCAGCGCCTAAGTCTTCTAGTCTCGTGCTGTTCCATCTCCAGCCTTTGTCTAAGTGCAAGTGCATGAGATACCCTGAGCCAGAAATGCCAGGTACAGCCTTCCCCAAATTCCAGACACACAGAAACCATGAGAAAATAAAAAATTACTGTTGTTTGAAGCTTCTTATGTTTTGAGGTAAAGAATAATAGTAACTTGGGATGAGGTCTAACTCACCTATATTCCCCACATTCCTCCTTCATAAAAAGGGAGTGGGTGTTTAGCATTTAATTTCAAACCCCTTTCTTGGAGCCACTTTGCTATATGCATCAAGTTTTTAATGTTATATAACAATACTTTCTATTTATTAAAGAATTTTTTAGTTAAATCAATATCAGATGGTTTAAAGAAAGTTATGTTATCTTCAAAAAGCTACACACAATATAAATCTCTTCCGAGAAGGTAAATGCTTTTTAGCTAGTGAGTTAAGAGCAAAATAAACTACAACAGTATTAGGATTCCACAAAGAAATGCATTTATTTTTTTTCTTTAGAATTTGCTCAGAACAGTACATTAAAATAATATAATTAAATAAATTAAAACGTGATTATTTAACCATATGTAATAATTTATGTCAGAATATATTACCCTTTCCATGAATTTCATAAAAATAAGATATGGTTTGAGATTCAAAACCATCCTTGCAAATACTTGGTATGAAACCTGGTAGCAATGCAATTGTTGGGGGTATAGAGCAATTGATTTCACCAAGGAATGTGGTACCCCTTCACAGCACAGTCTTACCCCAGACAGTGATGGCTGAGCAGACTAGCTTCCTTCCCCGGATAAGTTACGGTGGAATGTTTCCACAATCACCAGGACTAGAGATTAAAGGTTAGTGGAGCTCTTAAGAATCAGACAACCTATCTGTTTTTTCACATTAACCTACCCGGAAGGAAGGCAGCTCAAGTGCAATATTGACTCCTTCAGTTTATTTTTTTATGTTAATACTGAAGCAATACAATGTAGAAACCCTCAGGTTTTCCTAAAATAAAAAGACAATCTGGGGCCCGGCTAGATAGCTCAGTGGATAAAGAGCTCGCTGGGAAACCACATGGGAGGCCCTGGGTTCGGTTCCCGGGGACCTCTCCTAGCGGGCAGACCGCCTTGAGAATGGCAAGCCGCCATGGGCGGGCCGGAGCCGCCGTGGGCAGGGCAAAAAGCTGCCACGGACAGGCAAAAGCCGCCACGGGCAGG